>QRFJ01007967.1:0-58457 GCA_006176705.1 Cocos nucifera | reverse complement strand
AAGATACTTAATTAGAAATAAATATTTTTGCATTGCTGAACATACAAGTGAAACTAATTTTTGGCATTTCTCCATAAGATGCTTAAATATTGAAATTTTTCAAAATTTTGTATGATCTAAGTACTTAAAGATAAAATATCTATTCATAAAAGTCAAGTTCTTGATGTTGCATTGCATCCTAGTTTTATCTTAAGGATTCAAAACTTTTCTAGCTGAAATAAAAAATATAGAACTATATCTAGAATTTTTTTCTCTTGATACTCTTGATTATCTTACACCAATTGATCAAATTTTTTATTCTAAAATTTGATTTGAATATTATCTTTAATTTCTAACTTGTTTGCATATTAATTTCTATCTAAATTGATCAAATTTTTTTGAATTAAAACTCCTTGAACTATTGATCTAATCCTTTTTTAAAAAATTGAGTATGTCCGATGATGATGTTATTTGTTTGATTTCTATGCTTATTTAATTAATTCAATATGTGCTCATTTTATAAAACTAAGAAAAAGATATTAATGATCAATTAAATTAAAAAATAAAAGAAAATTAAAAAAATAAATTTTCTAGCATAGAAAATATCATTGAAATATTAAAAATAAACTATTTTTGAAACTTAAAAATTATTTAATATTTTCTAAGGAAAAAGATGAAATGATTTGTTTTAGGATAACTAAAAATCTTGATTTCCTACTGGCAATTCAAATTAATTTTTTCATGATCTTTAAGTGATATCAAACTTTTAAGTAAATTATTAATTGATCTAAATTTTAGTTCAATTGGTATCAAGATAATTATTATTTAGTTTGAACTTCAAAACTTTTAGTATCAAATTTTTTATAATTACTATCAATCAGTACATCATTGCCTTGTACTCTAACATCTTATCTTTTAGCAAAAAAAAAATATCTTTATTTCAAATCTAAGTTTGCATAGCTATAATTTTAATATGATATTGTTTGAGATAAATTATAAATATTTGATAATATTTCTGAACTCAATGTATAATATTTCTTGAGAAAAGAAAGAAATATTTTTTGAAAAGTTAAACATATCTCTTTATGATTTGCTTAGAATGATATATCTAAATTCTTAATTTTGAAAGGATCTATATTTTTTGGATTTGTAAACTTTAAAGAAACAAATAAAAACTTCTTTCAAATGTCCAAATAAATAATTTTTCAAAAACTTATCATAATTGATATTATAATTTATATCAAATAGTCTATTTTTGTCTTGAATTTTATTGCATTATCTTTTGACAAAAGAAAAATATACTATGGCTCAAATTTAAATTTTCATGATCATATTTTTGCTATTATATTATTTGAGATAAATTCTTGTTATATATCTTTGGATGATCTGCTTTAGTATTAAAAGGAGAGAAGCATTTTCAAGATTATATTATTCAATGTTTTTGAAGTCCAAAGTTTTTTTAATTAAAATTGAGAAGTATGTATGTATCTATATTTTTAAGAAAAAAAAATTATTGATCCAAATTCGAAAGTAAAACTCACGTTGTATTTTTTATAAAAAGGAGAAAAAACATTAAAGAAGATATAATTTTTTAATTAAAAATATATTTGAATTTAAAAATCTAAATTTAAAAGTTAAATAATCTAAAATTTTAAATTTGGCATTAGTTAAGTTCATATTAAATGTGCTCAATTTAAAAGATAGGGAGAGAAAGTAAAATTTTTACTCTTAAAAGGCTACTTGATTCAAAATATCTTGACATAAAAAGAAGAATTTGTTTAAGATAAATTAAATACTAAATTGATAATAATTAAAGTTTAATATGATATCAAATTGAAGGTGCTTAACTTGAAAGAAAAAAAAAGAAGTAACAAAATTGTAAAGCTTAAGTATGTAAATTTTGAAAAAAAAATAAATTTTGAAAAAGAAAAGGAAAAGATAATGCTAAAGAATGAATATATATATTTTAATTTGATTATCTAAATTTAAAATGTGCTTATTTTGAAATAAAGAGGAAGAAAAGTTAAAAAGTGAATTAATCTAGCTATTAGTATGAAAAATAGGAAGAGAAATATTTTCTAATTTGATTTGATTAAAAATATTAATAAACTTTTGATCTAAAATTCTTAATCAATTATCTTATTTTGAGTCTTAATGATTTTAACTTTCCATCAAATACTTTATAGTCTTTTCTATTTATGCTTTCATATGTTTATTCAATTTAATTTAATTGATTTAAAATGCTATTAATTTAAAGTAGTACTAGATAAATAAATTATTCTTTAATATTAAAAATTAATTAAAGTGGTATCATTAATATGCTGATTTTATATTTTGATTTGCATGATTATCTTTGATAATTGATTGGAGTTAAATTAAATTAAAAATATATTCTTACTCTAAGAAATAAATTTTTAAATTTAATTTGAAAACTTATTTAAAAATTCAAGTTTGATACTAAATTTTTGATGTGAATCACAAAATTCTTATAAATTATTTATATTAAAATAATTTTTACTCAAAATAATAAATTTAAAAATATGATTATTATTTATTTTGATACTATTTATTTTATTTTACTCGATATAATTTTGATACATAATTTTTTTGAACTTAATTAACTAAAATTTTTTAAGAAAATGAAAGATTGAATATTAAAGTACGTATTATGCTTAATTTTATGTTCAAATATTTTGAAAATCTCTATTTCTTTTAAATCTTAAAAGTATATATTTAAAAATTTAATTAAAAATTTTATTCATTCAAAAAGGGAGAGAGTCCTTGATATTTAAATTTAAGCTAATTTTTAAAATTAAAATAAATTTTTTAAACTTATTTTGAGTCAAAGAATAAATTTTCAAAAGAAAGATGATTTATTTAAATTATTTTTTTTAAATTTGATGCATCTCTTAATTTAATATCTTGATGTTGATTTTGATGATTTTTCTTATTCTTTTCTATAAATTTTTTTATGTTGTCAAGAAAGGAGAGAGGAATGTTGAGTATATATTTGACGAATTAATACTTAAGAAATTCAATAAATTTCATGCTTGGAACCTTAATACTCATTGATTAGAATTAAAATATTATTTTGATATGAGTATATAAATTATGTGAAATATTAATTAGAGCATTCATGAAGTGTGCATTCATGTATTTGATCTAGTAGTTCATGATACATATTGGCAAAATGCCTTGAAATGTATTATTTATTTTAATTACATATATACTCAAAGTTTTGTCATCATCAAAAAGGAGAAGGTTGTTGACCCTATAATTAATTTTGATGATTACAAAATATTAAGTAAAAATATTACTAATCATGTATTTCAAAATTGAATATAGGAATTTTCAAATACTCATATTGAAGAAATTATCTTTGTAAGAAATCCTCTCAAGATGTCAAGCCAAAGCAATTAAAAAAAGTTTTCACAAATTTGGATGGCTTATTATGAAAAAAAATAATTTAAAAGGATTAAAAAGTTGAATTGATAAAGATGCTTGGAAAAGGTCTAAGCTATCATTTCATCAAGTTGGAGATCAAGACAATATTATTCGGAAGCCTCAAGAGCATTAGAGAAGAATTCAAAATCTTTAAAGGTAATTTGAAAAGTTTTGAAAGTTGAATTGATAAAGATACTTGGAGAAGGTTAAAATTATAATTTCATCAAGTTGGAGATTAAGAAAATATATTTCGAAAGCCTCAAGAGCAAGTAGAAAAGAATTCTAATTTTTTGAAGGCAATTTCATAATTTCTAAAAGTCAAAATTATAAGAAAATCATATTTGGACAAAAAGAATGACCCCTAGGTCATCCCTTTTTGAAATGGATAGCTTGGCATGCTTTGGCACATTGTTCTTGTATGGTCTCACAAAAGGGTTGACCCATGATGAAAGGGTCGATCCCTAGGTCGACCTCTATTGCATAATAATAGAAAATAGAAGCTGAATTTTTAAGTTCAGTCCAAATACTGACATCTGAGCACAAGATGTCAATCCCAGATCATAAGGTGTCAACTCCAGATCAAAAAGTGTCGATCCCTATAGAAAAGGTGTCGATCCCAATGTCGGGATAGGCTGCAATGACTTGTTTTTTGCATTTTTTCAATGGGTCCTTTTCATTCCAAATAGCTAGTTCAAGCCCTCTAATGGTCCAAACTCTCTCTGCAGCCATTATGAAGATTATTTAAAGATGGAGAATCAAAAGAAAAAGAAGAAAAGTGGATTAAAAATAGAAATCATTCAAATTATGAGGTTCATTGAATAAAAAAAGAAAAAGAGAGAAAAGAAAGAACCTTATGTATCAAATTCAGAAAGCTTCCAAGTGTGATCATCCTCATCCATTCAAGCTTTCCCTCAGCCTTCAAAGGAGAGAATACAAAGCTTCAAGAGCCATCTTTCAGTCTCTCCATCAAACTTCAAAAAGAGTTTTTTTCTTTTTATTTTTATGCTGAATTCTTATATTTATATTTTTATTTTTTATAAGTTTATTTAGAAAAAAAACTTGGAGTTTAGGCTGGTCCAAGCTGATAATCAAATAGTGTAAAGATTATGGTTGGTGATCCTAGGTTAAAACCAATTAGGTTGATAGTGAACCAAGAAAAACTATCGGTGTAAGGTTGTAATTGGTGAGCCTGGCAAAATCAATTAGATTTATTTATGATCCTGGGTTAAAATAAATGCACTGTAATTTAGAAATTATAGTAGAATTCCCAAGGAGAGCTTGGAGAGTGAACGTGGATGCAGGATTGTACCAAACCACTATAAAATTCTTGTGTGTTTGTATTGTATTTTTGCTTTTCTTACTTTACTAATTTGCATTATCTAGTTGCTTTTGATTTTGCTGCTACACTTTGCTTATTCACCATAAATACTCAAGTTCTCTTAATTAGAAGCACATATTTGCATTAGAGTCTAATTTGGCTAAAATTTTAAAAATCCTATTGATGTAGAAATCTATCTCGAGGTTGAATCGCTAGAGTTGCACGATGGCAGTGAGTCAGTGGTGATGGGATGGAGGAGGCCGTACTTCTAAGAGAAGTCCTCAATCGAAGTTGGCTCCGACGGGGATCCTTCGATGCTCAAGTTAGTTTTTCGTTCAACAAAGGAAAGAAGATGAGCGTTTGGGAGAGAAGAGTTGCATACCTTGGGGTCCCTCTTTTTTTACCTTTTATAGAAGGGTCTGGAGTTTTTTAGGATATGTTGTGGGTTGTTAGTTGTGAGAGAGTAGTGAGTTGTCAAAGATATTTTATTTTTTTATTAGAATATTCTCAAAAATCATGTCAGGTATTGTCCCCTCATAGCATGTAGGGAGAAAGTGGACAATTCGGAGGAGTTCATCCTAGGAGAGTTCATCCCGGAGGAGTCCATCTTGGAGGAGTTCATCTTAGAAAAGTTCATCCTAGAGGAGTGTGAGGATTTATGGTGCTTCTAAGCCTTGGGAGGCCACAGGAGGAGCCAGGGCATTGGCTCCAGAGATTTCAGGGGCTTAGTTGGTGCTTTGAAGATCTGGGACACAAGATGAAGCAAGAAACCAAAGCCGGAGAATCAAAACTGCAGAAAGAATATTTTCTGTAGGTTAGCCGACTTAGTCCAAAACTGGGTCGACTAAGTCTCAAAGCACAGGCAAAATAGAGAGCTGAGCGTTCAGGACTAGGCCGGCTCAATTTTGGACTGAGCCGACCCAGTGGAACTTAGCCAGCTCTATGCTAAGGCTGAGCCGATTCAGTACGTGGGTAGAGTTATGCAAGGGTCTATTTTGGGCTAGGATCTAGATTGATCCTAAGGGTTTTAAGGCCTGGTTTGAGAGGTCTTAAGGTGGCTAATTCATTTATAGGTCGGGTCTAGATCCAGAGGATGAGAGCATGAGAGATATAGGTGTACATGGGCTTGGGGAGTGCTTTTATGTATTGGGTTAGCCAGGGGAGTTTTTGGTCGGGCCTAATGACTATGTATAAATACATAGGTTGTACTATGATTTCATAATGCAGTAGAATATAGATTTCTCCCTCAATTTTCTCTTCTTCTTTTCTCTCTAGAGTTGCCGCCCTAGGGTTCTTGAAGAAGCCCTAGAGAAGGGGGCATCTCCCTCAAGCCCAAGGAGGGAGGTGCCCTATCACAGATCCAGGTAGAGGGTCGGTGGTTTGCTGCCCATAGAGAATGTCATAGGTTCCTTCAGGTCCGTGCTAAAGATCAGGGGCTTCCGCAATATGGTATCGATGCTTACGATGTCAAGGATGATTGGCGTTCGAGCGATATCATGGGTCTACAATTTGGTATTAGAGCTAGGTGATGCTTGGGATGTTGTGGATGACAATATGGTATCGGAGCTAGATTTTAGAGCCTGATGGTGCATGAAAAGAGTCAGGTTTCAGAGCCTGATTGTACGTGGAAAGAGCCAAATTTTAGAGCCTGATGGTGCATGAAAGTGAAGGAGAGGTCGTACAAGGTAAAATCAAAAATCTGTACAAGGATTCCACGGTATATCTTAGCTCTATCTTTGTTATTGCTGTGGTTTGCCCAATCGGGAGCAGCGAGTTGAAGGTGGAGGTTGAGAGGATTAATGGAAAGAGATTTTCTCAGGGTAGAAGGATTGGGTGCATGATTTGTTGATCGATCTTGATGGAAAGGCCTGGGTGTATGATGGTTATGTGATAGGTAGAGAGTGCTGGAGTGCTGCAACAGCATTTTCTTGAAGATGTGGGGCTGAGAGAGGCTCGGCGATGCAGTAGCCAAGGAAGGTATCTCAACAGAGAGCATCAAGATTCTCTAGGAAGATGGGCAATATGTATTATTGTCCATAATATTCTAGGCATCATCCAGCTCTGATATCAAATTGTAGCCCCATGATATCACTCGAATGCCAATCATCTTTGACATCACAAGCACCCTAATCCATGTTGCGAAAGCTCCTGATCTTTAGTATGGACCTGAAAGAACCAATGACGTTCTCTATAGGCAGCACACCACTGATCCTTCACCTGGATCTATGATGGGGCACCTCCCTCCTTGGGCTTGAGGGAGATGCCCCCTTCTCCAGGACTTCTTCAAGAACCCTAGGGCGGCAACTGTAGAGAGAAGAGAAGAAGAGAGTTGAGGGAGAAAAGGTCTGTATTGATTCCAATCTTGAAAATCCTAATACAACCTATATATTTATACATAGCCATTAGGCCCAACCAAAAAACTCCCCGGCTAACCCAATACATGAAAGCACTCACCGAGCCCATGTACACCCATGTCTCCTATGCTCTTATCCTCTGGATCTAGACCCAACCCATATATGAATTAGCCCCCTTAAGATCTCTCAAACCAGGCCTTAAGACCCCTAGGATCATCCTAGATCCTAGCCCAAAATAGATCCTCACGTAACTCTTCCTGTGCACTAAGTCGGCTAAGTCTCAGCATTGAGCCAACAAAGTTCCACTTGGTCGGCTCAGTTTCAGACTGAGCTGGCCCAGTCCTGTGCCATGCCAGCAGTCCCGAATACGTAGCTCTCTATTTTGTCAGTGCACTGAGATTTAGTCGATCCAGTTTTAGACTGAGCCAACTAACCTACAGAAAATCTTCTTTCTGTAATCTTGATTTTCCGACTTTGATTCTTTGCCTCATCTTGTGTTCTAGATCTTTAAAGCACAAACCAAGCCCCTAGAATCATTGGAGCTAACCCCATGACTCCTTCCATGGACTTCCAAGGCTTGGGAGAACCACAAATCCTCACAATCTCTACCTTGGTGCTCCCAAGCCTTGGCAAACCCCTCGACAATGACCTCCTACACGTTCCCGCTATCCCTGCACACTCGATAGCACCTATGCAAGCATTGCCTCCTCCAATCCTCTTCAGCTGTTATGCACCCTTGAGGTCTTTGAGATGACCGCCTCCACCACTGAAGACCTATGCTTGCTTCGTGGCACCATCCTAGAATTATAGAATCTCTTTTGCTTAGCAGCTGCATCCTTTCTCTGAACTTTCCTGGAGAACCTACAATATTTCTGCACTAGCACATACTGTACCACCTGACACGATCTCCTCAGAGCTACGTCTGTCCACCTGCACATGCCGCCCCACCTGAAACTATGCATCACCGACGCTACAAACTCATGTCAAATTTTCTCTCCACTTGAGAAGCCATCACTATGGAGCTCCACCTATATCCAAAGTCCACCTAATTCCATAGAAGCCAACTCTATCACCGAGTCCCTCGAGGCCAACCACTCAATGCTGCACTGTTGAGCCTGCCATTGTACCTCGAACACCGTGTCGCTGCCTCTTCGAACCATCCATGCTTCACGGCCCTCTTTGAAGCCATTTCGGATACCTCCACAATCTGTGAGTACCTGCAAAACTCAAGAGCTCATCCAACTCTTCTGAAACCAGCAACTGAACCTTAGGAAATTCCACCCTAGTCCTTCTCTTCAGCCCCTACACTAGCCATCACTTTAGTTGTGCCCGGATAACCATCCTTCACCTAAACTGTGACTTTTCTTGATGCCCCTATGGAAGAAACCTGATCCATGATACTCCCAACTACCTGAGACCTCCTGGCTCTCCCTGAGACCTGCTCTCGATCTTCCTAAGAAGCTCCTGACACCATCTACTGAGATATGCTCTCTTATCCTCTATATTCCACTACAGGTTAGTCTAGGTCAAGGTCGAGTCACATGAGTGATTGATCCAGTTAAGACCTAATTAGGCTCAGTGGTTAGAGTCTGGATTATAGGCTAACCCAATTGCTTTTGGTTCAATAATTTGGTGTCTAAGGTAAGTTTGGCAGATACGACCGACTGATTTTTAATTGGGAGTTACTCGACTCGAATGCATTCTTATCGAGTTAATGGCAATCCCTTCCACTAGTCTCACTTACCTAGCCATATTTGTCGGCTCAGTCTTGATCTAAGGTGGCTAATAATCCGAGCTAACCCATGCCACTAGGTTAGTCATAATGGTTATGACTATGTCAAGTTAAGTTTAAAGAGACCTAAATCAAATCTTCCTAAAAAAAGATTAAGTCTAAGGTCTTCCACCATTGTAGATATGCGGGCCCTTTTTGGGATTGATTGTTCTCGACTGGTCATAGTGGTTCAGTTGCACCGAAAAGATGCAACCATATCTATTAGGCATTGGATGCTATGGGCTGGAGGATGGATTGGACTTAATATTTTGGATATGGTGAGAGACCCAATTAGAAATCCAATTTATGCAAATGGTGGGTCTGACTTAACTAAGGAGTGGATTAATATTTTGGACATGGTGAGATTCATGAATTAGAGACCAAGCTTGGGTGTACCATGATTAGAAAATCATTGGACAAGAGTTGTTCACTCATTGGCTAATCCATCATCAATAACTGTTAGATGAGGTGATGAGTCAGTTGGTGGGACTGCACCATGCACTAAAAATCATTAATCATGAAGATTTTTGCATCTCTATAGAGGAAGTGTAGGGATCCGAAGAAAATAGTGAGAGCTAATTTGTCTAAAAATCAAACTCCTAAATAAATTGGTTAAGTCTTCATTACAAAATCTAACTAGAAACTGACTCTTTACAGGAAAAAGAAAAATATCTGCATCCAATACACTAGCTCGTATCCTAGACATCCATAGATTGATCGGACCCAATTACAAGGATTGGCTTCAAAACTTCAAAATTATTTTGGATTCTGAGAAGTTAACTCATGTATTGGATCAGGATCCGCCCACCTTATCAGTCCATCCATTCGCTGAATAGAGAGCATCTCTTGACAAATGGATGGATGAAGATAACAAGGTCAGATACTACAAGTTGGGCTCAATGTCTGATGAGCTTCAGCACCAATATAAAGATATCAAGACTGCCCACCAAATGTTGGCTCACCTGTAAGAGTTGTTTGGTAAACAGAGTCGCGCAGCCAAATATCAGATCACTAAATGACTGTTTAAGGCTAAAATGCATGATGGGCAGTCAATCCAAGATCATTGTCTAATGATGATCAAGGACTTGGAAGAGCTTGAGAAGCTCAGAGTGGAGTTAGACCAGGATCTATAGAATGATATAATTATACAATCCTTGACTGATGCATATGGATAGTTCATCATGAACTACCATATGCATAAACTTCAAAATACTTTGGCTGAGCTTATGAATATGCTGATTACTGCTGAGCTTTCTATGAAAGATTCTAAAGACTCAGTACTTGCTATGAAATGGACTTCTTCCAAGAAAAAGTCTTTTGGAAAGAAGAAGAAGTCTGTAAAAAGATAAAAGATGGAAGGTGGAAAGAAAAGAAAGGCAGAGCTGAAGAAGAAGGCCACTGACAAAGAAAAGTATTTTCATTATAATACTAATGACCATTGAAAGTGGAACTGCCCTACATACTTGGCCACCCTGAAGAATAAGAAGGAGATAGGTCCTTCTGGAGGTATGCTCATTATTGAATCTAACCTTACGATTTCTTCTACATTCAGTTGGGTGCTTGACTCTGGTTCTAGTACTCATTTGTGCACTTTTATGCATGATCTTAAGGATAGCAGGAGGCTAAGAGATGGTGAGATGATCCTACATGTCGAAAATGGAGCAAGGGTTGCTGCTTTGGTCGTGGGAACCTACCCTCTTCAACTATCATCTAGCTTAGATTTAGAACTTAGGGATTGTTATTATGTGCCTGCCACAAGCAGGAATTTGATTTCTATTTCATGTTTAGCACAACAAGGCTATGTAATTAGTTTTCTTAAGGACCATTATAATATTCTTTATGAAAGAAATAAAATTGTAAGTAGTTTCCTCATTAATGGTCTCTACCAGTTACATATTGATGTATTTATCTTTAATATCGAGCGAAATGTGAATGCCATAAAATAACCCAATTATAGTCCAAACGATAGGTATCTATGGCATCTAAGACTAGGTCATATAGCAGAAGATAGGATTAACAAATTAAAGAAAATCGGGCAATTGAGTCCATTGACTTTCGAGTCATATCCAATTTGTGAATCATGTCTTCATGGCAAAATGACTAAGCTCTCCTTTGTAGGACATGGGGAAAGGGCTATGGATCTACTAGCCCTAGTACATACTAATGTGTGTGGCCCATTTGATGTGTCGGCCAGAGGCAATTTTGATTACTTCATAACCTTTATCGATGATTTATCTCGGTATGGGTACGTGTATCTTATGAGACACAAGTCTGAAGCTTTTGAAAAATTCAAGAAATTCAGACATGGAGTCGAAAAGCAAACTAAAAAATCCATTAAGGTTCTTCAATCAGATTGAGGAGGTGAATACCTTAGTCGAAAATTCCTAGACTATTTCAAGCAAAATGGCATAGTCTCTCAATGGAGTCCATCTGGAACACCTCAACTCAATGGGATTTTAGAATGAAGAAATTGGACCCTATTAGATATGGTCTGATCTATAATGAGCTTCATAGACCTCTCTGATTTTCTTTAGGGACATAGTCTATTAACTACAATATATTTACTAAATAGGATTTCTTCTAAAACTATTCCTACCATACCGTATGAGATATGGCATGGTAAGAAACCAAATCTGAGTCATCTCAGAATTTGAGATTGTCTGGCTCATATCAAAAGACAACAAGCGAACAAATTAGAATATAGATCCTTTAGAGCTTGATTCATTGGATATCCTAAAGAGTCATTAGGATATTATTTCTATATTTCAGAAGACCATAATGTGATTGTGAGTCGGCATGCCATTTTTCTTGAAAAATAGTTTATTCAAGATAGCGGCATTGGAAAGCAGATCAAGCTAGAGGAGAAAGTCTCCCAAGAGCAACGAGCTAAGAACCTCATGAAACTAAATTAGATTGAGCCAATATAATCACTACCTCCTCCACCTTGTAGAACGGAAAGGATTTTCCATCCCCCTGAGAGGTACTTAGGTACTATTTCAGAGAAAGTAGAAAAAATATTCCTCGTAGGTAATGGAATTCATGGTGATCCCAAAATCTATAATGAGGTGATATCAGATATCGACTTTGAGAAATGGTTAGAGGTAATAAAGTCAGAAATTGACTCGATGCACTCAAACCAAGTCTGGACCTTGGTAGATTAACAAGAAGGTATAGTACCTATTGGGTGTAAATGAATCTACAAGAGAAAGATTGGAGTAGATGAAAATGTAGAGACATTCAAAACTAGATTAGTGACAAAAGGTTATAGTCAGCACAAAAGCATTGACTATCAGGATACCTTTTCGCTAATAGCTATGCTAAAATCCATCCATACATTGCTTGCTATTGCAGCCTATTTTGATTATGAAATATGGCAAATGGATGTAAAAATGGCATTCTTAAATGGATACCTTGAGGAAGATATTTATATGGAACAGCCACTAGGTTTCACATCTAGTGATGTTGATCACAAAGTATGCAAGCTGCAAAGGTCCATATATGGACTTAAGCAAGTATCTCGGAGCTGGAATACTCATTTCAATGATGTGATCAAATTATTTGGTTTCATCAAAAATGAGGAGGAACTATGTATTTTCAAAAAGGTCAGTAGGAGCGCTATTGTCTTCCTCATACTGTACGTGGATGATATCCTCCTTATTGGGAATGATATTTCCATGTAGACCATAGTTAAAATGTGGTTATCTAAAGAATTCTCCATGAAAGATCTAGGAGAAGCATCCTTCATTCTAAGAATCAAAGTCTATAGAGATAGATCGAATAGGATGTTAGGTCATTCATAGAAGATGTACATAGAGGAAGTGTTAAAGAGGTTTAGCATGGAAAACTTCAAGAGGAGATTAGTACCCTTCAGACATGGCATTCTTCTCTCCAAGAAAATGTGTTCCAACACACCTGAGGAGATTGAACGCATCAGCAAGATCCCTTATGCTTCAGCAATAGGGAGCCTCATGTATGCTATGTTATGTACACGACCTGATATAGCCCAAGCTGTGAGTGTCATGTGCAGATATCAGTCGAATCTAGATGAAGAACACTGGACTTCTGTGAAATGTATCCTTAAGTACTTGAGAAGAACTAAGGATATGTTGTTGATTTTTGATAATGGAGAACTCCAAGTCCAAGGGTATACAGACTTGGATTTTATGACTGATATAGATGATCAAAAGTCGACATCTAATAGTCTATTTGTGTATAATGGTGGTACTATCAGTTGAAAGAGTTTCAAGCAGACAGTGATAGCAGATTCCACCATGGAAGTAGAATACATCACTGCATCAGAAACTACGAAGGAGGCATTCTAGTACAAGAAATTTGCCATAAAGATTGGAGTGATGCCATTAGATGCCATTCCTTTATACTGCGACAACAATAGCACCATAGCCCTTACTAAGGAGCCAAGGTCTCACCAAAAATCCAAGCACATCGAGCGGCGATACCATCTCATCCGTGATTACCTCGAGAAAGGTTATGTCAAGGTTAAGAGAGTCGACTCTGCATACAATATGACAGATCTACTCACAAAGCCGTTGGACCAGTAGAGGATTGAAACCCATCTTGAGAAGATGGAACTTAGATTTGTAGTCAATTGGCTTTAGGTCAAGTGGGAGTTTGTTAGATATGTGTACCCTAGAAGCTAGAATTGGCTGACACTTGTAATACACATCTAAGGGCAAAATTATAATTTTGACTATAAATAATAAAATAGATTATTTTCTATCATAATGTGTATTTGAAAGTATCTATGATACATCTCTTAAGTTAATGGTAATGATAGTTCATATTTTCAAGAGTTGAAAATTTAAGACATGAATAATCATTATTAACTCATAAAATGCTCTCGACTGTAAGATCATCATAAGGATGGTGATTGATCCGGAAGGTTGGTGTACGATCGCTTCTTTAGGATAGATGAGTCTTGAGTCAATGGTGTAGAGATACTAGAGCGAGAGTACAGGTACTCGTTAGAGAACGAGAGCACTGAGCGTGACCACCTCGAGCAGTCATGAGGAAGTCTACCTTCTCGTTGATGATTGGCTCGAAACTACAGTGGTGTGTCTTATTCTTTGACCTGAGGTGCATCGGCAGTTCATCTTGAGGGTGTTATAGTTTGACTACACCATAAGTCGATCTCCTAGCCATTCAGAATCCTGAGGTGTATGTTGGCTATAGCATGTTCATTATAGGAACTGGATGGCATCAAGATGGAATCTATCTACCTCGGTGGTAGAGGAGCAGCCCTATGATAATCATGAGAATCAAGTCCAGAAGTCTATGGCCATGACAGAGTGAAATAATAGAAAGAGTTTCTATTTAGATTTTCACATCGGACTCGAATCGATTGATTACATCATATGACAGAAACTAGGGTTTGACGAGTTTACCTTAACCCTAATCTGATCGGGGTTCAAGATAGAAGGACTTAATCACATAGGTAGCTGCACCAAGAGGTTCGCATTCAGCTCTGATGGGTTGCCACCATATACTGCTAGGTGTCACTGGTGGATTTTGGGAGCAATTAGAATGATTTAGACGATCGATCATACTAGTTGTCTGAATCAAAAAAGTTTTGATCCATCGAAAGGTGTTTCGATGATGTCGATGATAGAGATCATGATGTATCCCATTACCATATGGAACTAAATCTAACTGAATCACACAAATAAGGATTTGGATCTAGATATCATCAATTGGACTAACCTAGTTCAATTGATTTGAATAAGATTCAATTAAGTTCAAAGAAATCATGCTAGCACACGATTGAGCCTAATGTTCTCCTTCAACAATCATTAAAGCTTGTCTTGACTGAGCCAAATATGTTTGAGCTCACTCAAAAATCTTTACTTGGTCTGACTGGAGCTTGTTTAGGTCAGAAAAGACTCATCTTAATTTATGAGATAAATTTGAGACAACACCTGCCATTTTTCATCACCTACTAAATCTTGTCTTTTGACTTTGGTCAAATGTTGACCTTTGACACTTAGACATCTGCCCATATGTCATGCACCCATAGGAGAGAATATGGGGCTTTGTCTTCCTACTAAAAAGCAAAAAGAAAGGGGGTGCATGCCTAGGGAGGCATGCATTCCATGAGGATCACGCCTGGAGTCCCAAACAGATGGGACTCTAGGTTGCTTCATGCTTTCAACTTGGATGGCACCAAAGAGACTTCTTTGACCAGTCTTGGCACCACCTAAGGAGGTTTGTGAGGGACTCTAATCTGATTGGATCAGATGATGTCATCCCACCAATTAGATTTAGATTTGATTGCACAAAGAGCCATGACTGGTCGGGATGATGTGGCACTATATGGC
Organism: Cocos nucifera; assembly: GCA_006176705.1. NCBI lineage: Eukaryota > Viridiplantae > Streptophyta > Magnoliopsida > Arecales > Arecaceae > Cocos > Cocos nucifera. The sequence continues at coordinate 43,259 of QRFJ01007967.1, read as the reverse complement.
GCAGCAGGGTCTATATAAACCCTATCTACGCCTAGGATTGAGAGGTTCTACCCTTTGCCCATGCCACAAGGCTTCTCTCCCTCCACCTCCATGCCACCTTCAGGTCCTCTCTCTCCTATCCACGTCCAAGAGTTTTTTTGGGCGTGAGTTTAGTGCGATCCGAGCAAGAGAATGGCAATAGAAAAGGAAGAAGGCAGCACTACTGTAAGAGACAATGGTTGATCTTCAAAAGCCATTTTGGAGACCTTCAAGATTAGATTCAGATCTAGTTTTTGAAGGATAGATTGAGAAAGAGAAGATCTCTAGATTCTGTCTGAGTGGATATTGGTAGAGGTCAAGCACTTGCATGGCTACATCCAGAACCTTAGGTAAATATTGGGATCATCATAGGATAATAGGATTACCCATAATAAGGTATAATTAAATTAGATTTAATTTAATTTATTTTATTAGATTGATAAAATTAGATCTGAAGAGTCTCAGATTTAATTTGGATCTAAGAGAAAAAAATTTTGAAATATCTCTCTTGATCCAATCAGATCTGAACGAACCTGACCCAAGAAACAAGATTTTTTCCTTCACTTGGTTGGTGCTTTGGAGACCTAGAACACAAGGTGAAGCAAGAAATTAAAGTAAGAGAATCAAGACTATAGAAAGGATATTTTTTATAGATTAGTCGGCTCAGTCCAAAACTAGATCAGTTAAGTCTCAGAGCACAGGCAAAATAGAGAGTTGAGCATTTGGGACTACTGGCACGGCACAAGACTAGGCTGACTTAGTTTTGGACTGAGTTGACCCAGGCAAAATAGAGAGCTGAGTGTTCAGAACTGTTATTACAACATAAGACTGGGTCGGCTTAGTTTTGGACTGAGCCGACCTAGTGGAACTTAGCCGGCTTAGTGCTGAGACCGAGTCGGCTTAGTGCACGGGCAGAGTTATGCGAGGGTCTATTTTGGACTAGGGTCTGGGTTGATTCTAGGGGTCTTAAGGCCTAGTTTGAGAGGTCTTAAGATGGCTAATTTATTTATGGGTCGGGTCTAGATCCAGAGGATGAGAGCATGAAAGATATGGATGTACATGGACTTGGTGATTGCTTTCATGTATTAGGTTAGCCAGGAGAGTTTTTAGTCAAGCCTAATGGCTATGTATAAATACATAGTTTGTATTAGAATTTCATAATGTAGTGGAATACAGATCTTTTCTCTCTCAATTCTCTCTTCTTCTTTTCTTTCTAGAGTTTCCACCCTAGGGTTCTTGAAGAAGCCATAGAGAAGGGGGCATCTCCCTCAAGCCCAAGGAGGGAGGTGCCCCATCATAGATCCAGGTGGAGGATCGGTGGTTTGCTATGCATAAAGAACGTCACAAGTTCCTTCAGGTCCGTACTAAAGATCAGGGGCTTCCGCAATATGGTATCGGTGCTTGTGATGTCAAAGATGGTTGACGTTTGAGCGATATCATGGGTCTATAATTTAGTATCAAAGCTAGGTGATTCCTGGGATGTTGTGAACGGTAATATGGTATCAAAGCTAGGTTTCAGAGCCTGATGGTACGTGGAAAGAGTCAGATTTTAGAGCCTGATTATGCATAAAAAGAGCCAGGTTTCAGAGCCTGATGGTGCATGGAAGCGAAGGAGAAGTCGTATAAGGTAAAATCAGAAATCTGCACAAAGATTCCATGGTACGTCTCAGCTCTATCTTTGTTATTCCTGTGGTTTGCCCAACCAAGAGCAGCGAGTTGAAGGTGGAGGTTGAGAGGATTAATGAAAAGGAATTTTTTCGAGGTGGAAGGATTGGGTGCATGATTTGCTGATCGATCTTCGTGGAAAGGCCAGGGTGTATGATGGTTATGTGATAAGTAGGGAGTGCTGCAGTAGCATTTTTCTAAAGATTTGGGATTGAGAGAGGCTTGGTGATGCAATAGCTGAGGAAGATATCTCAGCAAGGAGCATTAGGATTCTCTAGGAAGATGGGCAATATGGGGCTATTGAAGAGAGATTTTCAAAAGGGTAATGATCGAAGGAAGGCTGAAGAAGCGACTATACGTCCTTCAGTATCTGGAAGGTGAGAAAGTAGTCAGAGATGTATTCAGTGGTTCGATCAGAGCATGAATTTGTGAAGCCTTAGGGATGATGGAGATGGATGATCTATGGAGGTCCCATAGGTCAGGGTTGGATGGCTGTAGAGCGGCATAGAGATAAGTTAGGGAGCACTGGAGTACTGCAGGAGCACTATCCTGGAGGCACAAGGGCTGAGAGAGGCTCGATGGTGCAGCAGTCGAGGAGTATATCTCAGCAGAGAGTGCCAGGGGTATCTCAGGAAGATCGAGAGTAGGTCTTAGGGAGAGCTAGGAGGTCTCAGGGAGTGCCAGAGGCATCTAGCAGTCAAGAGGATCATGGATCAAGTTTCTTCTGCAGGAGCATCAGAAAGAGTCATGGTCCAAGTGGAGGATAGTTCTTCGAGCACAACTGAAGTGATGGCTGGTGTAGGGGCAGAAGAGAAGGACTAGGATGGAATATTTCGTTAGATATATGTGCCTTAGAAGCCAAAATTGGCTGACACTTGTAATATACTTCTAGGGGCAAAATTATAATTTTGACTATAATCAATAAAATGGATTATTTTTTATCACATATGTGTATTTAGTGTCTGTGATACATCCTTTGAGTTAATGGTAATGATAATTCATATTTTCAAGAGTTGAAAATTTAAGACATGAATAATCATTATTAACTCATAAAATGCTCCCGACCATAGGATCATCATGAAGATGGTGATTGATTCGAAAGGTTGGTGTACAATCGCTTCTCTTTAGTAGATGAGTCTTGAGTCTACGATGTGGAGACACCAGAGCGAGAGTACAGATACTCATTAGAGAATGAGGGCACTGAGCGTGACCACCTTGAGTAGTTATTAGGAAGTCTACCTTCTCGTCAATGATAGACTCGATGCTGCAGTGGTGTGTCTGGTTCTTTGACCTGAGGTGCATCGGTAGTTCACCTTGAGGGTGTTATAGTTTGACTACACCATAACTCGGTCTCCTAGCCATTCGAAATCCTGAGGTGTATGTTGGCTATAGCATGTTCATTGTAGGAATTGGATTGCATCAAGATGGAATCTATCTACCTCAGTGGTAGAGGAGCAGCCCTATGATGATAATGAGAATCAAGTCCAGAAGCCCATAGCCATGGTAGAGTGAAATAATAGAAAGAGTTTCTATTTAGGTTTTCATATCGGACTTGAATTAAATAATTACATCATATGATAGAAACTAGGGTTTGACGAGTTCACCAAAATCCTAATCTGATCGGAGCTCAAGATAGAAGAACTTAGTCACATAGGTAGCTGCACCAAGAGGTTCGCATTTAGCTCTGATGGGTTGCCACCATATACTGCTAGGTGTCACTGGTGGATTTTGGGAGAAATTAGAATGATTTAGATGATCGATCATTCTAGCTGCTCGAATCAGAAGAGTTTTGATCCATCAAAAGGAGTTTCAATGATGTTGGTGATAGAGATCATGACATATCCCATTACCATATAGAACTGAACCTAACTAGGTCACACAAACAAAGGTTTGAATTTGGTTATCATCAATTGAACTAATCTAGTTTAATTGATCTGAATGAGATTCAATTAGGTTCAAGGAAATCGTGCTAGCACTCGATTGAACCTAACGTTCTTCTTTTACTATCATAAATAATTGTCCTGATTGAGCCAAAAGAGTTTGTGCTCGATCAGAGGCCTTCACTTAGTCTGCTAGAGTCTGTTCAGGTCAGAAAAAGGTTGTCTTATTTTGTAAGATAATACCTACCATTTTTAGTCACCTACCATTTCTTATCCTTTGACTTTAGTCAAAAGTTGACCTTTGACTGATCAAATGTTGACCATTAATACTTTGATTTTTGTCCACGTGTCATGCACCTATTGGAGAGCTGGTGGAGGCTTGTCCCTCCTGTCAAAACCTGGCAAGGAGGGTGCATGCCACCCTTGGCGTGTGCCCAAGCTGGAGGCGCCCAGGACTCCCTATTAGATAGGAACTCCATCTCCTCTTTGGATTTCGATTAGACTCCTCCTAAGAACCAACTTTGATTGGTCTTAGGCACCATCTAAGGATGAATCCAAGAGACTTTATTTCCATCAATCAGATTTAGATCTGATTTCACCAAGAGTTGTGATTGGTTGGGAAGAAGAGTTGGATCACACATAGTCTATAAATAAGACCCTGCGCCCAACTCAAGGAGCATCTCATTTGAATAATTCTCCATGCCCCAAGGCTGCCTCTCTCCTCCTCCTCCATGCCAAGACCATCTTCTCCCTCTCCTCTCCACACCTAAAGTAGTTTGGGATCCAAGTTGATGCAATCTAGATGAGAGAAAGGTGACAGAAAGCTAGAAGGCTGCGTTGCTGCAAAGGATAACTACTGATCTTCAAAAGTTATTTTGAAGATTCTCCAAATCAGATTCAGATTTAATTTTTGAAGACATGATAGAGAAGAAGAGGATCTCTAGATCTAGTTCGAGTGGATACTGATGGAGGCTAGGCATTTGCATGGCTAGATCCAGAACCTTTCGCTGCTTACAGGATCATCAACGGATAATAGGATTACCCTACATCAAGGTAAATTAAATTTGATTTAATTTATCTAGATTTTATTTTAATTATTAAAATAATAAGAATTAGATCTGAAATATCTTAGATCTAATTTGGATCAAAGAAAAATTTTTTTAAAATATATCTCTTGATCCGATCAGATCTGAACGAACTTAGTCCAAAAATTAAGGATTTCTCTTCAACTGGTATCAGAGCCAAGATTCTAAAGTATTTAGATCTAATTTTAAATTTATTTTAATCAAAAAATAAGTGATTTCAGATGTCACATGAGATGTGATCAGATCTAAAATTAGAAAAAATTAAAATTAAATGATTTAGATCTAAGATTAGAAAATATGCATGACTAGTTCTAAAATAGAATAGTTCTATAGAATAGTCTTGCATGTTTACAATTTAATTTGATTAAATCATATTTTATATCTATTTATTTACTATTTTTTAATATTATAATTATTATAATAATATCTAAAAAATAATAAATAAAAATTATTTAATTTTAAATATCATATGAGATATGATTGATGCATGTCTAGACTAGTTGTAGAATAGTTCTACATAGTTGTCTAGATTAGAGTTTATTTTGATAAGATCAATTTAAATTTAATTTTTTAGATTATTATGAGATAATTTAGATCTGAAAATATGCATGATTTGATACATGAGATGTATGCAAAATATGCCATGATTAGATCTAATTTGTATATGAGATATATGATATAGATCTAAAACTATTTTGTAGTATTACATGTTCTTGATTAAGGCGTTCCTCTTAGCCATCCGGTCATAAGAATGAAGAAGGATTTAAAGGCCCTCTCCTCCCATCTGATGGGGCATTCTTATGATGTATAGGGGTGCTGCGAGTTCATCCTTAATCAGAAATCCAAAACTTACTTTCTGCAAAACCCTAGATCCTGAAACCTTAGGATTTATTGTGCATATTTTGTTTATGAATCCTACTTAATTAAGAATTAAGATTATGGAATATTAATTAGATCTAAAATTGAGAATTTCAGATCTAAGACATATTCATAATATTGGGTTTGGGCTTGGGTAGCTTAATTAGGTCTAAGCGGTTGATCAAACTGAATCAAGAGTTGGTCAGATGGGATCAACAATGCTTAAATTGACCAACCTAATAGGATTAAGTTTGGGTCAAGATTGAGTCACGATCAAGCAAGACCTAATTAGGATTAGAGGTTAGAGTCTGGATTATAGGCTAACCCAATTGGTTTTGACTCAATAATTTGGTGTCTAAGGTAAGTTTGGTACATATGACCGACTGGTTTTTAATTGGAAGCTACTCGACCTGACTGCATTCTTGTACGAGTTAATGGCATATCCCTTCCACCGGTCTCACTTACCTGGCCATATTTGTTGACTCAGTTCTGATTTGAGGTGGTCAATAATCCAATCTAACCCATGCCACTAGGTTAGTCATAATTGTTATGACTATGACAAGTCTAGTTTAATGAGACCTGAATCAATTCTCCCTAAGAAAAGATTAAGTCTGAGGTCTTCCACCATTGTAGATGTGTGGGCCCTTCCTGGGGTTGATTATTCTCAGCTGGATATAGTGGCTCAGTTGCATCGAGAAGACGCAACCATGTCTATTAGGCATTGGATGCTATGGGCTAGAGGATGAGTTGGGCTCAATATTTCGGATACGGTAAGAGACTCAATTAGAAATCCAGTTTGTGCAAATGGTGGGTCTGACTTAACTAAGAAGTGGATCAATATTTTTGATACGGTGAGATTCATGAATTAGAGATCAAGTTTGGATGCACCATGATTAGAGAATCATTGAATAAGAGTTGTTCACTCATTGGCTAACCTATCATCAATAACTGTTAGGTGAGGAGATGAGTTAGTTGGTGAGACCGCACCACCCACTAGAAATCATTAATCGTGGAGATTTTCGCATCTCTATAGAGGGAGTGTAGGGATCTAAGAAAATAGTGGAAGCTAATTTGTTTAAAAATAAAATTTCTAAACAAATTGGTCAAGTCATAATTATAGTATCTAACTAGAATCTTTGACTCTCTATAGGAAAATATCTGCATCCAATCCATTAGTACGTATCCTTGACACACATAGACTGACCGGACTCAATTATAAAGATTGGCTTAGGAACTACAAAATTATTTTGGATTTCAAGAAGTTAACCAATGTATTGGATCAGGACCCTCCCACCTTACCAGACCATCCATCCACTGAACAGAGAGCGTCTTTGGAAAAATGGATAGACAAAGATAATAAGGCCAGATATTACATGTTGGGCTTGATGTCTGATGAGCTCCAGCACCAACATGAAGATATCGGGATTGCTTGCGAAATGTTGGCTCACCTGTAGGAGATGTTTGGTGAATAGAGTCACGCAGCCAAATATCAGGTCACGAAACGACTTTTTAAGGTTAAGATGCACGATGGACAGTCAGTCCAAGATCACTGTCTGATGATGATCAAGGACTTAAAAGAGCTTGAGAAGCTTGGTGTGAAGTTAGACTTGGATCTGCAGAATGATGTTATTCTGCAATCCTTAACTAATGCGTATGGGCAATTCATCATAAATTACCACATGCATAAACTTCAAAATTTCTTGGCTGAATTAATGAACATGCTAGTCACTGCTGAGCTTTCTATGAAAGATTCTAAAGACTCAGTTCTTACTATGAAACAGACTTCTTTCAAAAGAAAGTCTTCTAGAAAGAAAAAAAAGTTTATGAAAATGCAGATGGTGGAAGGAGCAAATAAGAAGAAGGCAGAGCCAAAGAAGAAGGCCGCTATCAAAGAAAAGTATTTTCATTGCAACAGCGATAGACATTGGAAGCAGAACTATCCTACTTACCTGACCATCCTGAAGAACAAGAAGGAAGATCCTTCTAGAGGTATGCTCGTTATTGAGTCTAACCTTACGATTTCTTCTATATCCAGTTGGGTGCTTGACTCTGATTCTAGTGCTCATTTGTGCACTTCCATGCAGGGTCTTATGGATAGCAGAAGGCTGAGGGATGGAGACATGATCCTACGCATCGGTAATAGAGCAAGAGTTGCTGCATTGGCGGTGGGAACATACCCTCTTCGATTACCATCTGATTTAGACTTAGTTTTGAAAGACTGTTATTATGTGCCTGTAGCTAGCAGGAATTTGATTTCTGTTTCATGCTTAGCACTAAAAGGCTATGTGATTACCTTCTTTAAGGATCATTGTAACATTCTTTATAAAATAAATAAAATTGCAAATGGTTTCCTTATTAACGGTCTTTATCAGCTACATATTGATGTATCTATTCTAACTATTGAGAAAAATGTGAATGCCAAATGACCTAGGGATAGTCCAAATGATAGATATCTATGGCACCTGAGATTAGATCATATAGTAGAAGATAGGATCAACAAATTGGAGAAAAATGGACTATTGAGTCCATTGACTTCTGAGTCATATCCAACTTGTGAATCTTGTCTTGAAGACAAAATGACTAAACTCCCTTTTGTAGGACATGGGGAAAGGGCCACAGATCTCCTTGCCCTAGTACATACTGATGTGTGCGGCCCATTTGATGTGCTGGCTAGAGGCAATTTTGTCTACTTTATTATCTTTATCGATGATCTATCTAGATATGGATATGTGTATCTTATGAGACATAAGTCTGAAGCTTTTGAAAAGTTCAAAGAATTCAGACATGAAGTAGAAAAATAAATTGGAAAACCTATTTAGGTTCTTCGATCAGATCGAGGAGGTGAATACCTTAGCCAGAAATTCCTAGACTATCTCAAGAAAAATGGCATAGTCTCTCAATGGACTCCATCAGGAATACCTCAACTCAATGGGGTTTCTGAATGGAGAAATTGGACTCTATCGGATATGGTCCGATCCATAATGAGCTTCACAGACCTTCCTGATTTTCTTTGGGGATACTAATTGTTAACTTCAATTTATCTACTAAATAGGGTTTCCTCTAAAATCGTTCCTACCATACCGTATGAGATATGATGCGGTAAGAAATCAAGTCTGAGTCATCTCAGAATTTGGGGTTGTCCGGCTCATGTCAAAAGACAACAAGCGGACAAGTTAGAGTTTAGGTCCTTCAGAGCTCGATTCATAGGATATCCTAAAGAGTCATTAGGATACTATTTCTACATTCCAGAAGACCACAATGTGATTGTGAGTCGACATGCCATCTTTCTTGAAAAATAGTTTATTCAAGATAGCGGCATTGGAAAGTAGAGTAAGCTTGATGAGAAAGTCTCATAAGTATAACGAGCTAAGGACCAATTGGAACCAAATCAGGTTGAGCCAATAAGAATACTACCTCCTCCACCTCGTAGATCGGAAAGAGTTTTCCATCTCCTTAAAAGATACTTAGGGTATTATTTCAGAGGAAGTAGAGGAAATATTCCTCGTAGGTAATGGTGCTCATGGTGATGATCCCAAAACCTACAATGAGGCGATATCAGATATCAACTCCAAGAAATGGCTAAAGGCAATGTAGTCAGAAATTGACTCCATACACTTAAATCAAGTCTGAACCTTAGTAGATCCACCAAAAGGTGTAGTACCTTTTAGATGTAAATGGATCTTCAAGAGAAAGATTGGTGCAGATGGGAATGTGGAGACATTCAAGGCTAGACTAGTGGCAAAAGGTTATAGTCAATGCGAAGGTATTGACTATAAGGATACTTTTTTCCTAGTGGCTATGCTAAAATCCATCCGCACATTGCTTGCTGTTGCAGTCTATTTTGATTATGAAATATGGCAAATGGATGTGAAAATGATATTCTTAAATGGATATCTTGAGGAAGATATCTATATGGAATAGCCGCTAGGTTTTACATCCAGTGATACTGATCACAAGATTTGCAAGCTGCAAAGGTCCGTATATGGACTTAAGCAAGCATCTCGGAGCTGGAACACTCATTTCAATGATGTGATCAAAAAGTTTAGTTTCATCAAAAATGAAGAGGAACCGTGTGTCTTCAAAAAGGTCAGTGGGAGCGTTGTTATCTTCCTCGTATTGTACGTGGATGACATCCTCCTTATTAGGAATGATATTCCCATGTTGACGACAGTTAAATATGGTTGTCCAAGGAATTCTCCATGAAAGATCTCGGTGAAGCATCCTTTATTCTAGAAATTAAGGTCTATAGGGATAGACCAAATATGATGTTAGGACTTTCACAGAAGATGTACATAGAGGAAGTACTAAAAAGGTTTAGTATGGAAAACTCTAAGGGGGGATTAATACTCTTCAGACATGGTATTCATCTTTTCAAGAAGATGTGCCCTAGCACACTTGAGGAAATAGAACGCATGAGCAAAATCCCTTATGCTTCTGCAATAGGGAGCCTTATGTATGCCATGCTACACGACCTGATATAGCCCATGCTGTGAGTGTCACAAGCAGATATCAATCAAATCCAGGTGAAGAATACTAGACTTCTGTGAAATGTATCATTAAGTACTTAAGAAGAACTAAGGATATGATGTTGGTCTTTGGTAACGGAGAACTCCAAGTCCAGGGATACAAAGACTCGGATTTCATGTCTGATGTAGATGATCGAAAGTTGACATCTGGGAGTCTGTTTGTGTGCAATGGTGGTGCTATCAGCTGAAAGAGGTTCAAGCAAACCATGATAGCAGATTTCATCATGGAAGCAGAATATATAACTGCATCAAAGGCTGCGAAGGAAGCATTTTGGTATAAGAAGTTTACTGCAGAAATCAGAGTAATGCCATCAGATGCCATTCCTCTGTATTGCGACAACAATGGCGCCATAGCCCTTGCTAAGGAGCCAAGGTTTCACCAAAAATCTAAGCATATTGAGTGGCGATACCACCTCATCCATGATTACCTCGAGAAGGGTTACGTCGAGGTCAAGAGAGTCGACTCCGCAGATAATGTGGTAGACCCACTTACAAAGCCATTGGGACAACAAAAGATCGAAGCCCACCTTGAGAAGATGGGACTTAGACTTATAGCCAATTGGCTTTAGGATAAGTGGAAGATTGTTAGATATATGTGCCCTAGAAGCCAGAATTGGCTGACACTTGTAATACACTTCTAGGGGCAAAATTATAATTTTGACTATAATCAATAAAATGGGTTATTTTCTATCACATATGTGTATTTAGTGTCTATGATACATCTTTGAGTTAATGGTAATGATAATTCATATTTTTAAGAGTTGAAAATTTAAGACATGAATAATCATTATTAACTCATAAAATGCTCCCGACCATAGGATCATCACGAGGATGGTGATTGATCCGAAAGATTGGTGTACAATCGCTTCTCTTTAGTAGATGAGTCTTGAGTCTACGATGTGGAGACATCCGGAGCGAGAGTATAGGTACTCGTTAGAGAACGAGGGCACTGAGCGTGACCACCTCGAGTAGTCATTAGGAAGTCTATCTTCTCGTCAATAACTGACTCGATGCTGTAGTGATGTGTCTGGTTCTTTGATCTAAGGTGCATCGGCAGTTCACCTTGAGGGTGTTATAGTTTGATACACTATAACTCAGTCTCCTAGCTATTCGGAACCCTGAGGTGTATGTTGGCTATAGCATGTTCATTGTAGGAACTGGATTGCATCAAGATGGAATCTATCTACCTCGATGGTAGAGGAGCAGCCCTATGATGATCATGAGAATCAAGTCCAGAAGCCCATGGCCATGGCAGAGTGAAATAATAGAAAGAGTTTTTATTTAGGTTTTCACATCAGACTTGAATCGAATGATTACATCATATGACAGAAACTAGGGTTTAACGAGTTCACTTAAACCTTAATCTGATCGGGACTCAAGATAGAAGAACTTAATCACACAGGTAGCTGCACCAAGAGGTTCGCATTCAGCTCTGATGGGTTGCCACTATATACTCCTAGGTGTCACTGGTGGATTTTGGGAGCAATTAGAATGATTTAGATGATCGATCATTCTAGCTGCTCGAATCAAAAGAGTTTTGATCTATCGAAAGGAGTTTTGATGATGTTGGTGATAGAGATCATGATGTATCCCATTATGATACATAACTAAACCTAACTGGATCATACAAATAAGGGTTTGAATCTGGTGATCATCAATTGAACTAATCCAATTCAATTGATCTGAATGAGATTCAATTTGGTTCAAGAAAATCATACTAGCACTCGATTGAACCTAACGTTCTTCTTTTACTATCATAAATTATTGTTCTGACTGAGCCAAAGAAGTTTATGCTCAATCAGAGGCCTTCACTTGGTCTGACTGGAGTCTGTCCAGGTCAAAAAATGATTGTCTTATTTTGTAAGATAATACCTGCCATTTTTGGTCACCTGCCATTTCTCGTCCTTTGACTTTGGTCAAAAGTTGACCTTTAACTGGTCAAATGTTAACCATTGACACTTTGACTTCTGTCCATGTGTCACGCACCTATTAGAGAGCTAGTGGGGGCTTGTCTCCCTACCAGAACCTAGCAAGGAGGAGGGCGCATGCCACCCTTGGCGTGTGCCCAAGCTGGAGGTGCCCAGGAGTCCCTATTGGATGGGACTCCATCTCCTTTTTGGATTCCAATTAGACTCCTCCTAAGAACCAACTTTGACTGATCTTAGGCACCATCTAAGGATGAATCCAAGGGACTCTATTTCCACTAATTAGATTTAGATCTGATTTCACAAAATGTTGTAATTGGTTGGGAAGAAGAGGAGTTGGATCATGCATAGTCTATAAATAAGACCCTGCGCCCAACTCAAGGTGCATCTCATCTGAATAATTCTCTATGCCCCAAGGCTACCTCTCTCCTCCTCCTCCATGCCAAGACCATCTTCTCCCTCTCCTCTCCATTCTCAAAGTAGTTTCGGATCCAAGTTGGTGCAATCCAGATGAGAGAAAGGCGACAGAAAGCTAGAAGGCTGTGCTGCTGTAATAGATAACTCCTGATCTTCAAAAGTTGTTTTGAAGATCCTCCAAATTAGATTCAGATCTAATTTTTGGAGACGTGATAGAGAAGAAGAAAATCTCTAGATCCAGTCTGAGTGGATACCTATAGAGGCCAGGCACTTGCGTGGCTAGATCCAGAACCTTCCGCTGCTTACAAGATCATCAATGGGTAATCCTTCAAGGTAAATTAAATTAAATTAAATTTATTTAAATTTTATTTTAATTATTATAATAATAAGAATCAGATCTAAAACATCTCAGATCTAATTTGGATCAAAAAGAAAAATTTTTGAAATATATCTCTTGATCCGATCAAATCTAAACGAACCTGGTCCGAAAATCAAGGATTTTCCTTCATTTCCTAGGATTTAGTCACTAGATTCAGAATAGTTGGATGAGCTTTTGGGTTTTGGAGGTGCCCATGGGTTGCGAAGGTATCAGACATGGCTTCGAAGGGGTCCATGGAGTGCGGAGGGTTCGAAGGGGCAGCGACGGTGTTCAAACTACAGCGGCAAGCTCAGTAGTTGAGCATTGAGTGGTTGGCCTCGAGGGACTCGATGATAGAGTCGGCTTCTATGGCATCAGATGGACTTCGGATATAGATGGGGCTCCAAAGAGGTGGCTTCATAATTGAAGAAAAAATTGACATGAGTTCAGAGTATAGGGGTGTGGGAGGATCGATATCCTAGCACCAACGTCGGTGATGCATAGTTCCAAGTGGAGTAGCATGTGCAGGAGGATAGGTGTAGTTCTGAGAAGATGATGTTAGGGTTTGTAGCGAGTGCCAATACAAGAATATTGCAGATTCTCTAGAAAAGTTCAGAAAAAGTGATGCAGCTGCTAAGTAGAAGGGATCCTACAATTTTAGGATGGTGTAGAGGTGCAAGCCAAGGTCTTCGATGGTGGAGGCAGTCATCCCAAAGGCCTCAAGGATGCACAATAGCTAAAGAGAATTGGTGGAGGTGATGTTTGCGTAGGTGCTATCGAGTGTATAGGGATAGTGGGATCGTGTAGGAGGGCATTGTCGAGGGATTTGCTAAGACTTGGGGCACCAAGGTGGAGATTGTGAGGATTTGAGGTGCTCCCAAGCCTTGGGATGCTACGGGAGGAGCTAGGGCGTTGGCTCCAGGGATTCTAGGGACTTGGTTGGTGCTTCGGATATCTGGGACATAAGGTGAAGCAAGAAACCAAAGTCAGAAAATCAAGACTATAGAAAGAATATTTTCTAAAGGTTAGCCAGTTCAGTCCAAAACTGGATCGATTAAATCTTAGAGCATAGGCAAAATAGAGAGCTGAGTGTTCAGGACTGCTGGCATGGCACAGGACTGAGCTGGCTCAGTTTTGGATTGAGCCGACCTAGGCAAAATAGAGAGCTAAGCATTCAAAATTGCTGGCACCATATAGAACTAGGCTAGCTCAGTTTGGGACTGAGCCGACCTAGTGGAACTTAGCCGACTCAGTGCGCGGGTAGAGTTACGCGAGAGTCAATTTTGGGCTAGGATCTGGGTTGATCCTAGGGGTCTTAAGGCCTAGTTTGAGAGGTCTTAAGGTGGCTAATTCATTTATGGGTCAGGTCTATATCTAGAAGATGAGAGCATGGGAGACATCGGTGTACATGGGCTCGGTGATTGCTTTCATGTATTGGGTTAGCCAGAAAAGTTTTTGGTTGAGCCTAATGGCTATGTGTAAATACATAGGTTATATTAGGTTTTCATAATGCAGTGGAATATAGATATTTTCTTCCTTAATTCTCTCTGCTTCTTTTATCTCTAGAGTTGTCAGCCTAGGGTTTTTGAAGAAGCCCTAGAGAAGGGGGCGTCTCCCTCAAGCCCAAGGAGGGAGGCGCCCCATCATAGATGCAAGTGGAGGGTTGGTGGTTTGCTGCCCATAGAGAATGTCATTGGTTCCTTCAGGTCCATGCTAAAGATCACAGGCTTTCGCAACATGGTATCGGTGCTTGTGATGTCAAGGATGATTGGCGTTCGAGCGATATCATGGGTCTATAATTTGGTATTAAAGTTAGGTGATGCTTGGGATGTTGTGGATGGCAATAAGGAGTTCATCCTGAAGGAGCTTATCCTGGGGGAGTTCATCCTAGAAGAGTTTGTCCTAGAGGAGCTCATCTTGGGAGAGTTCATCTTGAAGGAGTTCATCCTGGAGGAGCTCATCCTGGGGGAGCTCATCCTGGAAGAGTTTATCCTGGAGGAGTTCGTCCTGGAGGAGTTCGTCCTGGAGGAGTTCATCCTGGGGGAGTTCGTCTTGGAGAAGTTCATCTTGGGAGAGTTCATCATGGAGGAGCCAATTCTAGAAGAGTTCATCCTAGGAGAGTTTTTCCTGAAGGAGTTCATCCTGAAAGAGTTCATCTTAAGGGAGTTCATCCTGGAGAAGTTTGTCCTGGAGGAGTTCATCCCGAGCAAGTTCATCCTGAAAGAGTTCGTTCTGAAGGAGTTCATCCTGGGGGACCTCATCCTAGGAGAGTTCATCCTAGAGGGTTCATCCTTTCGGTAACTTCAAGTTCGACCTAAGATAGGAATTCAGCCTTAGCCTTTTGAAGACCTCCAATTAGCCTATATTGTGACCCTGGCTTCTCTCCTTTGATGATATCAAGCTCAGCCTGACTTAGGACCTCGGTGAAGGGAAATCCTAATTTCCCGGTCCAGGTTCGTCCAGATCTGATTAGATCAAGAGATATATTTCAAAAATTTTCTCTTGACCTTAATCAGATCTTGATATGTTTCAGATCTAATTCTTATTATTTTAATAAATAAAATAAAAGAAGATAAATTAAATCAAATTCAATTTACCTGATTTGGGTAATCCTATTACCCTGTAGATGATCCTGATTGCAGCGGAAGGTTCTGGATCTTAGCCATGCAAGCGCCTGGCCTCTACCGGTATCCACTCGGGTTGGATCTGGAGAACCTCTTCTTCTCTATCACACCTCCAAAAATCAGATCTGGATCTGATCTGGAGGATCTTCAAAACTCTTTTGAAGATCTGCAGTCGTCCTTTTGCAGCAGCGCAGCCTTCTTGCTTTTGATCGCCTTTCCTTTGATCTGAATCGCACCAAACTAAGTCCAAAACACTTTTGGACGTGGAGAGCAAGGGGAGAAGAGAGTATGGCGTGGAGAAGGAGGGGAGAGGCAGCCTTGGACGTGGGAAATCTCTTTCAATAAGACTTTTTAGATTAGGGTTGGGCGCAGGGTCTTATTTATAGACTAAGCGTGATCCAACTCTTCTTCCTCTCAACCAATCACAACCCTTTGTGAAATCAGATCTAAATCTGATTGGTTGGGAATAGAGACCCCTGGATTCCTCCTTAGAGGGCGCCTAAGACCAGTCAAAGTTGGATTCTTAGTAAGAACTCTAATTGGAATCCTAAAAGGGAGGTGGAGTCCTTGTCCAACAAGGACTCCTAGGCGCCTCCTACTTGGGCTCACGCCACCCTTGGCGTGCGCCCTTCTCCTTGCCAGGTTCTGGCAGGGGGACAAGCCCCCACCAGCTCTCCAATAGGTGCATGACATGTGGTCAAAAGTCAAAGGGTCAATGGTCAACGTTTGACCAGTCAAAGGTAGACTTTTGACCAAAGTCAAAGAACAAGAAATGGCAGGTGACCAAAAATGGCAGGTAATGTCTTACAAATAAGACAACCTATTCTGACTTGGACAACCTCCAGTCAGACCATATGAAGACCTCTAATTGAGCACAAACTCCTTTGGCTCAGTCAGGACAACTTATTTATGATAGTAAAGAAGAACGTTAGGTTCAATCGAGTGCTAGCACGATTTCCTTGAACCTAATTGAATCTCATTCAGATCAATTGAACTAGATCAGTTCAATTGATGATCACCAGATTCAAACCCTTGTTTGTGTGACCCAGTTAGGTTCAGTTCTGTATGGTAATGGGATATGTCATGATCTCTATCATCGACATCATCGAAACTCCTTTCGATGGATCAGAACTCTTCTGATTCGAACAGCTAGAATGATCGATCATCTAAATCATTCTAATTGCTCCCAAAATCCACCAGTGACACCTAGCAGTATATGGTGGCAACCCATCAGAGCTGAATGCGAACCTCTTGGTGCAGCTACCTGTGTGATTAAGTTCTTCTATCTTGAGCCCCGATCAGATTAGGGTTAAGGTGAACTCGTCAAACCCTAGTCTCTGTCATATGATGTAATCATTCGATTCGAGTCCAATGTGAAAATCTAAATAGAAACTCTTTCTATTATTTCACTCTACCATGGCCATGGATTTCTGGACTTGATTCTCATGATCATCATAGGGCTGCTCCTCTACCACCGAGGTAGATAGATTCCATCTTGATGCAATCCAGTTCCTACAATGAACATGTCTATAGCCAACATACACCTCAGGGTTCCATATGGCTAGGAGACCGAGTAATGGTGTAGTCAAACTATAACACCCTCAAGGTGAACTGCCGATGCATCTCAGGTCAAAGAACCAGACACACTACTGCAGCATCGAGTCAGTCATTGACGAGAAGGTAGACTTCCTAATGACTACTCGAGGTGGTCACGCTCAGTGCCCTCGTTCTCTAACGAGTACCTGTACTCTCGCTCCGGTGTCTCCACACCGTAGACTCAAGACTCATCTACTAAAGAGAAGCGATTGTACACCAACCTTCCGGATCAATCACCATCCTCGTGATGATCCTATGGTCGGGAGCATGTTTATGAGTTAATAATGATTATTCATGTCTTAAATTTTCAACTCTTGAAAATATGAATTATCATTACCATTAACTCAAAGGATGTATCACAGACACTAAATACACATGTATGTGATAGAAAATAACCCATTTCATTAATTATTAGTCAAAATTATAATTTTGCCCCTAGAAGTGTATTACAAGTGTCAGCCAATTCTGGCTTCTAGGGCACATATATCTAACAATCTCCCACTTGTCCTAAAGCCAATTGGCTACAAGTCTAAGTCCCATCTTCTCAAGGTGGGCTTCGATCTTCTGTTGGCCCAACGGCTTTGTAAGTGGGTCTGCCACATTATCTGTGGAGTTGACTCTCTTGACCTCAACGTAACCTTTCTCAAGGTAATCGCGGATGAGATGATATCGCCGCTCAATGTGCTTGGATTTCTGGTGAGACCTCGGCTCCTTAGCAAGGGCTATGGCGCCATTGTTGTCGCAGTAAAGAGGAATGGCATCTGATGGCATTACTCCAATTTCTGCAGCAAACTTCTTGTACCAGAATGCTTCCTTCGCAGCCTCTGATGCAGCTATATATTCTGCTTCCATGGTGGAATCTGCTATCACAGTTTGCTTGGAACTCTTCCAGCTGACAGCTCCACCATTGCACACAAACAGACTTCCCAGATGTCGACTTTCGATCATCTATATCGGACATGAAGTCCGAGTCTGTGTATCCCTGAACTTGGAGTTCTCCATTACCAAAGACCAACATCATATCCTTAGTTCTTCTCAAGTACTTAAGGATACATTTCACAGAAGTCCAGTGTTCTTCACCTGGATTTGACTGATATCTGCTTGTGACACTCACAGCATGGGCTATATCAGGTCGTGTACATAGCATGGCATACATGAGGCTCCCTATTGCAGAAGCATAAGGGATCTTGCTCATGCGTTCTATTTCCTCAGGTGTGCTGGGGCACATCTTCTTGGAAAGATGAATACCATGTCTGAAGGGTATTAATCCCCTCTTAGAGTTTTCCATACTAAACCTCTTTAGTACTTCCTCTATGTACATCTTCTGTGAAAGTTCCTAGCATCCTATTCGGTCTATCCCTATAGACCTTAATTCCTAGAATAAAGGATGCTTCACCTAGGTCTTTCATGGAGAATTCCTTGGACAACCACACCTTGATTGATGTCAACATGGGAATATCATTCCCAATAAGGAGGATGTCATCCACGTACAATACGAGGAAGACAACAGCGCTCCCACTGACCCTTTTGAAAACACATGGTTCCTCTTCGTTTTTGATGAAACCAAACTTTTTGATCACATCATTGAAACGAGTGTTCCAGCTCCGAGATGCTTGCTTAAGTCCATATATGGACCTTTGCAGCTTGCAAACCTTGTGATCAGTATCACCAGATGTGAAACCTAGCGGCTGTTCCATATAGATATCTTCCTCAAGATATCCATTTAGGAATGCCGTTTTCACGTCCATTTGCCATATTTCATAATCGAAATAGGCTGCAACAGCAAGCAATGTGCGGATGGATTTTAGCATAGCTACTGGGGAAAAGGTATCCTGATAGTCAATGCCTTCACGTTGACTATAACCTTTTGCCACCAGTCTAGCCTTGAATGTCTCCACATTCCCATCTGCACCAATCTTTCTCTTGAAGATCCATTTACACCCAATAGGTACTATACCTTCTGGTGGATCTACCAAGGTCCAGACTTGGTTTGAGTGCATCGAGTCGAATCTTCTGACTTCATTGCCTCAAGCCATTTCTCGGAGTCGATATCTGATATCGCCTCGTTGTAGGTTTTGGGATCATCACCATGAGCACCATTACCTATGAGGAACATTTCCTCTATATCCTCTGAAATAATACCTAAGTATCTTTCAGGGGGACGGGAAACTCTTTCCGATCTACGAGGTGGAAGGAGGTAGTGTTCTTATTGGCTCTAACCTGATTTGGTTCCACTTGGTCCTTAGCTCGTTCTGCTTGTGAGACTTTCTCATCAAGCTTAATCTGCTTTCCAATGCCACTATCTTGAATAAACTATTTTTCAAGAAATATGGCATGTCGACTCACGAATCACATTGTGGTCTTCTGGAATGTAGAAATAGTATCCTAATGACTCTTTAGGATATCCTATGAATCGAGCTCTAAAGGACCTAAACTCTAACTTGTCCACTTGTTGTCTTTTGACATAAGCCGGACAACCCCAAATTCTGAGATGACTCAGACTTGGTTTCTTACCGTGCCATATCTCATACGGTGTGGTAGGAACGGTTTTAGAGGGAACCCTATTCAGTAAATAGATTGAAGTTAATAATGAATGTCCCCAAAGAAAATCTGGAGGGTCTGTGAAGCTCATCATGGATCGAACCATATCCAATAGAGTCCGATTTCTCCGTTCTGAAACCCCGTTGAGTTGAGGTGTTCCTGGTGGAGTCCATTGAGAGACTATGCCATTTTCCTTAAGATAGTCTAGGAATTCCCGGCTAAGGTATTCACCTCCTCGATCTGATCGAAGAACCTTAATGGGTTTTCCAGTTTGTTTTTCTACTTCATGTCTGAATTCTTTGAACTTTTCAAAGGCTTCAGACTTATGTCTCATAAGATACACATACCCATACCTAGACAGATCATCGGTAAAGGTAATGAAGTAGACAAAATTGCCTCTAGCCGGCACATCGAAATGGGCCGCACACATCAGTATGTACTAGGGCAAGGAGATCTGTGGCCCTCTCCCCATGTCCAACAAAAGGGAGTTTAGTCATTTTGCCTTGAAGACAAGATTCACAAGTTGGATATGACTCAAAAGTCAATGGACTCAATAGCCCATTTTTCTCCAATTTGTTAATCCTATCTTCTGCTATATGACCTAATCTCAGGTGCCATAGATATCTGTCATTTGGACTATCCCTAGGTCGTTTGGCATTCACGTTTTGCTCGATAGTTAAAACAGGTACATCAATATGCAACTGATAAAGACCATTAACAAGGAAACCATTTGCAATTTTATTTCTTTCATAAAGAATGTTACAATGGTCCTTAAAGAAGGTGATCACATAACCTTCTTGTGCTAAGCATGAAACAGAAATCAAATTCCTGCTAGCTGCAGGCACATAATAACAGTCTTTTAAAACTAAGTCTAAACCAGATGGTAATCGCAGAGGGTATGTTCCCACGGCTACTGCAGCAACTCTTGCTCCATTACCAACGCGTAGGATCATGTCTCCATCCCTCAGCCTCCTGCTATCCTCAAGACCCTGCATAGAAGTGCACAGATGAGCACTAGAACCAGAGTCAAGCACCCAACTGGATGCAGAAGAAACCGTAAGGTTAGACTCAATAACGAGCATACCTCCAGAAGGACCTTCCTTCTTGTTCTTTAGGGTGGCCAGGTAAGTAGGGCAGTTCCGCTTCCAATGGCCGTCGCTGTTGCAATGGAAACACTTTCCTTTGCCATCGACCTTTTTCTTCGGTTCTGCCTTCTTCTTCTTTGATCCTTCTACCTTTTGCTTTTTCACAGACTTCTTTTTCTTTCCATAAGACTTTCTTTTGGAAGAAGTCCGTTCCATAGCAAGAACTGAGCCTTTAGAACCTTTCATAGAAAGCTCAGCGGTAACCAGCATATTCATTCAACTCGGCCAAGGAATTCTGAAGTTTATGCATGTGGTAATTCATGATGAATTGCCCATATGCATCAGTCAAGGATTGCAGAATAATATCATTCTGCAGAATCCAAGTCCAACTTCACACCGAGCTTCTCAAGCTCTTCCATGTCCTTGATCATTGTCAGACAGTGATCTTGGACTGACTGCCCATCACGCATCTTAGCCTTAAAAAGTCATTTTGTGACTTGATATTTGGCTGCGCGACTCTGTTCACCAAACATCTCCTGCAGGTGAGCCAACATTTGGCGAGCAGTCCCGATATCTTCATGTTGGCGCTGGAGCTCATCAGACATCGAGCCCAACATGTAGTATCTGGCCTTATTGTCTTCGTCAATTCATTTTTCCAGAGACGCTCTCTGTTCAGTGGATGGACGAGCTGGTAAGGTGGGAGGGTCCTGGTCCAAAACATGTGTTAACTTCTCTGAACCCAAAACAATTTTGTAGTTCCTGAGCCAATCTTTATAATTGGGTCCAGTCAGTCTATGTGTGTCTAGGATACGTGCCAGTGGGTTGGACGCAGACATTTTCCTGTAGAGAGTCAAAGATTCTAGTTAGATACTGTAATTTTGACTTGACCAATTTGTTTAGGGATTTTATTTTTAAACAAATTAGCTCCCACTATTTTCTCGGATCCCTACACTCCCTCTGTAGAGATGCGAAAATCTCCGCGATTGATGATTTCTAGTGGGTGGTGCGGTCTCACCAACTGACTCATCACCTCACCTAACAGTTATTGGTGATGGGTTAGCCAATGAGTGAACAACTCTTGTTCAATGATTCTCTAATCATGGTGCACCCAAACTTGGTCTCTAATTCATGAATCTCACCGTATCCGGAAATATTGATCCACTCCTTAGTTAAGTCAGACCCACCATTTGCATAGACTGGGTTCCTAATTGGGTCTCTCACCGTATCCGGAATATTGAGCCCAACTCATCCTCCAGCCCATAGCATCCAATGCCTAATAGACATGGTTGCGTCTTCCCGGTGCAACTGAGCCACTGTATCCAGCCGAGAACAATCAACCCCGGGAAGGGCCCGCACGTCTACAATGGTGGAAGACCTCGGACTTAATCTTTTCTTAGGGAGAATTGATTCAGGTCTCATTAAACTAGACTTGGCTTAGTCATAACAATTATGACTAACCTAGTGGCATGGGTTAGCAGCTCGGATTATTGACCACCTCAGATCAGAACTGTGTCAACAGATATGGCCAGGTAAGTGAGACCGGTGGAAGGAATATGCCGTTAACTCGCACAAGAACGCATTCAGGTCGAGTAGCTTCCAATTAAAAACCAGTCGGTCGTCTGTGCCAAACTTACCTTAGACACCAAATTATTGAGTCAGAACCAATTGGGTTAGCCTACAATCCAGACTCTAACCTCTGAGCCTAATTAGGTCTTGCTTGATCGTGACTCGATCTTGACCCAGACTTAATCCTATTAGGCTGGTCAATTTAAGCATTGTTGATCCCATCTAACCAACTCTTGATTCGGTTTGATCAACCGCTTAGACCTAATTGAGCTACCCAAGCCCGAACCCAGTATTATGAATATGTCTTAGATCTGAAATTCTCAATTTTAGACCTAATTAATATTCCATAAACTTAATTCTTAATTAAGTAGGGTTCATAAACAAAATATGCACAATAAATCCTAGGGTTTCAGGATCTAGGGTTTTGCAGAAAGTAAGTTTTGGGTTTCTGATTAAGGACGAACATGCAGCACCCCTACACATCATAAGAACACCCCATCGAATGGGAAGAGAGGGCCTTTAAACCCTTCTTCGTTCTTATGACCGGACGGCCAAGAGGAACGCCTTAATCAGGAACATGTAAATACTACAAAACAGTTATAGATCTATATCATATATCTCATATACAAATTTAGATCTAATCATGGCATATTTTGCATACATCTCATGTATCAATTCATGCATATTTTCAGATAAATCTAAATTATCACATAATAATCTAAAAAATTAGATTTAAATTGATCTAATCAAAATAAATTCTAATCTAGATAATTATGTAGAACTATTCTACAACTAGTCTAGTCATGCATCTATCATATCTCATATGATATTTAAAATTAAATAATTTTTATTTGCTATTTATCAGATGTTATTATAACACTTATAATATCAGAAAATAGTAAATAAGAAGATCTAAAATATGATTTAATCAGATTAAATCAAAGACATGCAAAACTATTCTATAGAACTATTCTATTCTAGAACTAGTCATGCATATCTTCATGTTCTTAGATCCAAATCATTTAATTTTAATTTTTTCTGATTTCAGATCTGATCACATCTCATGTGACATCTGAAAATCATATTATTTTTTTAATTAAAATAAAATTAAAATTAGATCTAAATAATTTTAGAACCATGGCTCTGATACCAGTTGAAGGGAAATCCTGATTTCCCGGTCCAGGTTCGTTCAGATCTGATCAGATCAAGAGATATATTTCAAAAATTTTCTCTTGATCTTAATCAGATCTTGATATGTTTCAGATCTAATTCTTATTATTTTAATAAATAAAATAAAATAAGATAAATTAAATCAAATTCAATTTACCTGATTTGGGTAATCCTATTACCCTGTAGATGATCCTGATTGCAGCGGAAGGTTCTGGATCTTAGCCACGCAAGCGCCTGGCCTCTACCGGTATCCACTCGGGTTGGATCTGGAGATCCTCTTCTTCTCTATCACACCTCCAAAAATTAGATCTGGATCTGATCTGGAGGATCTTCAAAACTCTTTTGAAGATCTGCAGTCGTCCTTTTGCAGCAGCGCAGCCTTCTTGCTTTTGATCGCCTTTCCTTGATCTGAATCGCACCAAACTAAGTCCAAAACACTTTTGGACGTGGAGAGCAAGGGGAGAAGAGAGTATGGCGTGGAGAAGGAGGGGAGAGGCAGCCTTGGACGTGGGAAATCTCTTTCAATAAGACTTTTTATTAGGGTTGGGCGCAGGGTCTTATTTATAGACTAAGCGTGATCCAACTCTTCTTCCTCTCAACCAATCACAACCCTTTGTGAAATCAGATCTAAATCTGATTGGTTGGGAAAAGAGACCCCTGGATTCCTCCTTAGAGGGCACCTAAGACCAGTCAAACTGGATTCTTAGTAGAACTCTAATTGGAATCCAAAGGGAGATGGAGTCCTTGTCCAACAAGGACTCCTAGGCGCCTCCTACTTGGGCTCACGCCACCCTTGGCATGTGCGCCCTTCCTCCTTGCCAAGGTTCTGGCAGGGGGACAAGGCCCCCACCAGCTCTCCAATAGGTGCATGACATGTGGTCAAAAGTCAAAGGGTCAATGGTCAACGTTTGACCAGTCAAAGGTAGACTTTTGACCAAAGTCAAAGAACAAGAAATGGCAGGTGACCAAAAATGGCAGGTAATGTCTTACAAATAAGACAACCTATTCTGACTTGGACAACCTCCAGTCAGACCATATGAAGGCCTCTGATTGAGCACAAACTCCTTTGGCTCAGACAGGACAACTTATTTATGATAGTAAAAGAAGAACGTTAGGTTCAATCGAGTGCTAGCACGATTTTCTTGAACCTAATTGAATCTCATTCAGATCAATTGAACTAGATCAGTTCAATTGATGATCACCAGATTCAAACCCTTGTTTGTGTGACCCAGTTAGGTTCAGTTCTGTATGGTAATGGGATATGTCATGATCTCTATCATCGACATCATCGAAACTCCTTTCGATGGATCAGAACTCTTCTGATTCGAACAGCTAGAATGATCGATCATCTAAATCATTCTAATTGCTCCCAAAATCCACCAGTGACACCTAGCAGTATATGGTGGCAACCCCATCAGAGCTGAATGCGAACCTCTTGGTGCAGCTACCTGTGTGATTAAGTTCTTCTATCTTGAGCCCCGATCAGATTAGGGTTAAGGTGAACTCGTCAAACCCTAGTCTCTGTCATATGATGTAATCATTCGATTCGAGTCCAATGTGAAAATCTAAATAGAAACTCTTTCTATTATTTCACTCTACCATGGCCATGGATTTCTGGACTTGATTCTCATGATCATCATAGGGCTGCTCCTCTACCACCGAGGTAGATAGATTCCATCTTGATGCAATCCAGTTCCTACAATGAACATGTCTATAGCCAACATACACCTCAGGGTTCCATATGGCTAGGAGACCGAGTAATGGTGTAGTCAAACTATAACACCCTCAAGGTGAACTGTCCGATGCATCTCAGGTCAAAGAACCAGACACACTACTGCAGCATCGAGTCAGTCATTGACGAGAAGGTAGACTTCCTAATGACTACTCGAGGGTGGTCACGCTCAGTGCCCTCGTTCTCTAACGAGTACCTATACTCTCGCTCCGGTGTCTCCACACCGTAGACTCAAGACTCATCTACTAAAGAGAAGCGATTGTACACCAACCTTTCCGGATCAATCACCATCCTCGTGATGATCCTATGGTCGGGAACTGTTTATGAGTTAACAATGATTATTCATGTCTTAAATTTTCAACTCTTGAAAATATGAATTATCATTACCATTAACTCAAAGGATGTATCACAGACACTAAATACACATGTGTGATAGAATAATAACCCATTTCATTAATTATAGTCAAAATTACAATTTTGCCCCTAGAAGTGTATTACAAGTGTCAGCCAATTCTGGCTTCTAGGGCACATATATCTAACACTCGGCCATAGCCTTTTGAAGATCTTTAATCAGCCCTCATCATGACTTTAACTTCTATCTCTCGATGAACTTAAGTTTGGCCTGAGATAGGACCTCAGCCTTAGCCTTTCAAAGACCTTCAATCAGCCTACATTATGATTGGCTTCCATCTTTTGATGAACTCAAGTTCGGCTTGAGAAAAGACCTTGGCCTTAGCCTTTTGAAGACCTTCAATCAGCCCTCATCATGACTTTGGCTTCTATCTCTCGATGAACTCAAGTTCAGCCTAAAATAGGACTTCGACCTCAACCTTCCAAAGACCTTCAATTAGCCTATATTCTCATGTCTTCGGTAGGCATAAAACCCCCCCATCAATAGCCTCCCTACTTTCAAGTCTGGACCTTGGTTCGGACAAAGGGAGTATAGTAAATCGGACTTGCTGAAGACATATCATTTTTTATCATTTAGACTTAGAATCTTCTGGCTTCTTATTGAAATTATTCAAAGGTCTTCAATTCTATTCTCAGCTTTTTGAGCTTAGATTCCTACCAATCTCTATCTTCTAAGATCAGATTTTTGCATAGGTTAACATTCTAAGCTTGGATTGCCGCAGGCCTCAACTTTCTAAGCTTGGATTTTTGCGAATATTGATATTTAGAGTTTGGATTTCTATAGGTCTTTGTCTTCTAAGGTCGAATTCCTGCAAATATTGATATTTGGAGTTTGGATTTCTATAGGTCTTTGTCTTCTAAGGTTGGATTCTTGCAAATATTGATATTTAGAGTTTGGAATTCTGCAGGTCTTTGTCTTCTAAGGTCAGATTCATGCAAATATTGATATTTGGAGTTTGGATTTTTGTAGGTCTTTATCTTCTAAGATCGGATTCCTGCAAATATTGATATTTGGAGTTCGAATTTCTATAGATCTTTGTCTCGTATTTAGAAATCAGAGGTTTTCATCCTTGCTAGGATGAGGTTATTCTTCTATCTTAAATAATCAGAGAATTTCTCTTTATGTCAGGATGAGGTACTTCTCTTATCCTTGACACAATCATAGGAGAATATCTGGATCGTTGAAGGGGTCTCTCCCCACCTCCCATCTTAAATTAATGAGAGTCTTTATTTTGCTCATGTTAGGATGAGATTCTCCTTCTATTCCTAACGTGGCTATAGGGACACATTAGGACCATTGGTAGGGTCTCTCTCCTCATTTCGTCTTAAATTAACGAGGCCTTCTACTTTGCTTGCGTTAGGATGAGGTTCTTCTCTTATTCCTAACATGACCGTAGGAGAATACCTAGGCCATTGGAGGGGTCTCTCCCCACTTCCATCTTAAATTAACGAGGATCTTTATTTTGCTCATGTTAGGATGAGGTTCTCCTCGTATTCCTAACATGGCTATAGGGGCATATTAGGGCCATTGGCAGGGCCTCTTCTCTCATCTCGTCTTAAATTAATAAGGCCTTCTGCTTTGCTTGCGTTAGGATGAGGTTCTCCTCCTATTCCTAACGTGGCTGTAGGAGCATATTAGGGTCATTGGTAGGGCATCTTCCCTTATCTCGTCTTAAATTAATAAGGCCTTTTGCTTTGCTCATGTTAGGACGAGATTCTCCTCCTGTTCCTAATATGGCTGTAGGGGCACATTAGGACCACTGGCAGGGCCTCTTCCCTCATCTCGTCTTAAATTAATGAGGCCTTCTACTTTGCTCGTGTTAGGATGAGGTTCTCCTCTTGTTCCTAACATGACTGTAGGGGCACATTAGGACCATTGGCAGGGTCTCTTTCCTCATCTCATCTTAAATTAACGAGGCCTTTTACTTTACTTGCGTTAGGACGAATTCTTCTTCTATTCCTAACGTGGTTGTAGGGGCACATTAGGACCGTTGGCAGGGCCTCTTCCCTTATCTCATCTTAAATTAATGAGATCTTCTGCTTTACTCATGTTTGGATGAGGTTCTCCTCCTGTTCCTAATAGGACTGTAGGAGCACATAAGGGTCGTTGAAAGGGCCTCTCTCCTTCTCCCATTTAAGGTTAATGGGATCTTCTTTGATCGATGTTCTTGTCAAGTCTGGTTCATTGGCCTTGATTTTTTCTTGACTTAAATTTAGGCTTGGTAGTTCAGCCTTGCTCCTGATTTTGACACTAGCTCGGCTGTGATCTTAACTTTAGTTTGGTTGTGATTTTAGCTTTAGCTTATCCTTGATTCTGATCTTGGCTTGGTCTTGAATCTAACTTCAGCTCGGCTTAGGCTTTTACCTTAGATTGTTTTTTTTTGTGATGAGCTTAGCTTACTAAGGTTGAATTTTTGTTGGCCTTAGTCTTTTGAGCTTGAACCTATGCAGACCTCGAACTTATATGATCTTTGTCTCGAATTTATCTTGCTTGCACCTCGGATGGGACTTGAACTTGATCTCAGATTGGTCTAGATTCTAACTCCAGCTTTAACTTTAGTTTCTTGAACTTAGTCTTGATTGACTTTGAGTGCGATTTTCGATTTTGGTGTCCTATAGCCCTGCAAGAAAGAAAAGATAATGGTCAAAAGCTTAAAAGTCTCTTACCATGAGTTCTTCATTTGGGAGATCTTAGGCTCCGTTTGACCCCCTCTTGTTACTTGATTTGAGCTTTTGTTTTGGGATAATTTGACTTGGATTATCCCAGTTCAAGTCAAACTTTGTCTTCTTCTCCTTCTCCTCTTTCTTCTCTTTTTTTTCTTGTATTTGTTTTGGTTTCAATGGATGAAATTCATAGAATCATGTATCAAGGTTGTGGCATTTTGTGGGTGGCTTCGGAGTTGCTCCCAGTCAGCTTCGACTATTTGATGTTCAAAAAAGATTGAATGAATGCATGGAACTTCGGCCACATTGGAAGTGTATAGACCTTGGCTCAGCCATGGTGCACCATCTGGGTGTGCTGGGGAGAGGGCTAGCATCATTGAGAGAACCTTAACCATGCTTGAACACAGGGAAAAAGGTCAGCGAGGGGGAGGACACCAGGATACGTGCAGGCACAGCGGAGAAAGGATCGGCTGGCTGGCTTGTTCTTTCCTCTTTATCCTTTCTTCTTCTTCTCCCTTTCTTTTTTTTTTTTTTTGAAGTCGGCGCCGCCTAGGATTATGAGGGAGATTGGTGGAATGCATGCGCGAGAAGGACATCGGCTAGTTAAGTCGCCTGGGCTAGGGAGAGGCCGACTGACACCATTCCTCCCCTCTTTCTTTCTTTTAAAAGTCAAAATCGAGAAGAGCCAAATGCGATTGCATATAGTGAGAATTAGAGTAACATTAAAAGCATATAGGATTCCAGTGTTAAATACAACTGAGTGGAAACCACTTGAGGTAATAGGAGATCAAACAAAATTAATAGCATGTAGAGTTCCAATAATCAATCATCAATATAAACATACGATGTTTGAAGAAGAGCCATAAAACTTTCAGTTAGTTGATGAGGATGATCCACTATCCAGATGGTGTAAGACAGTAGCTGAGTTTTTGGATCCACATATCCCATTTAATAGAGCAACATATGAAAAATAATAAATAGTTATAGTAGTATTTAAGAAAATGACACATCCCTTAGCTTGGAAAACATAGCTCTGATTTGACCCAAATAGGTAAACTTTGTGACCCATGGGAGTAATGAATAGAAATGACATCATAGTCTCGAATGAAGATATAATGAGTATAACAGTAGGATGCCAAAGTGACCGCCAACCCAGGAAAGTCTCTCTTCATTCTTCTATAATTTTTTATAATACCACTTCATTTTTTCTCTCTCTCAGGACCTTAGTCTCTCCATTTCATTTTGGATTTCATAGGTTGCTTTTATTCTACCCAGTATATTGGAGTGCAAATGAAAATCCTCCTTCTAATATTTGATTCTATCTAGGACTCAAGAAAATAGATGAAAGATCAGGAATATAATATAACTAAAAAAATTTGCATGATTATATTTCTTATTTGGATCTTATGGTTCCTTGTTGGTCCAAATCATCCTTGTTATCGTCTCTTTCCTTGCTTGCACTTTTCTTTCTGATTGAAATCTTTTTCTTATTTGGAGCCCCTAAGTTTGAGCTTGGATAGGATCTATTGAAGATGGATACTGAATCTCATCAGCATTGGAGCAACACGACGGAGCTTCTCTTATTGGATGCTCATTTCTTCTCATAAATGGGCTTATAATGTCCTTCCTTTAGCGCCATCTGTTGATGTGGAAATCCGTCTCGAGGTCAGGTAGCTAGAGTTGCACGATGGTGGTAAGTCGGCAGCGATAGGATGGAGGTAGCCATACCTACAAGAGAAGTTCTTAATCGGAGTTTGCTCCCGCAGGAACCCTCCGACGCTCAAGTCAGTTCTCCATTCAACAGGGAGAAGAAGATGAGCATTTTGGAGAGAAGAGCTTGCATACCTTGGGGTCTCTCTTTTTTCTCTTTTATAAAAGGGTCTGGAGTTTGTTAGGATGGGTTGTAGGTTGTTAGTCATGGGAGAGTAATGAGTTGTTAGAGATATTTTGTTTGCCTACTAGAATATTCTCAGGAATCATGTCAGGTATTGTCCCTTCATGGCATGTAGGGAGAAAGTTGACAACCCAGAGGAGTTCATCCTGGAGGAGCTCATTCTGGGGGAGTTCATCCTGGAGGAGTTCATTTTGGGAGAGTTCATCCTAGAGGAGCTTGTCCTAGAGGAGCTCATCCTAGGAGAGCTCGTCCTGGAGGAGTTCATCCTGAGGGAGTTCATCTTGGGAGAGCTCATCCTGGAGGAGTTTGACCTAGAAAAGTTCGTCTTAAGAGAGTTCATCCTGGAGGAGTCCATCCTAAAGGAGTTTGTTCTAAAGGAGTTCATCCTGAAGGTCCTGGAGGAGTTCATCCTAGAGGAGTTCATCCTAGGGGAGCTTATCCTGGAGGAGCTCATCCTGGGGGTGTTCATTCTGAAGGAGTTCATCCTAGAGGAGTTCGTCCTGGAGGAGTTCATCTCGGGGAAGTTTGTCCTGGAGGAGTTCATCCTGAAGAAGTTCATCCTAGAGGAGTTCGTCCTGGAGGAGTTCATCCCAGGGGAGTTTGTCCTGGAGGAGTTCATCATGGAAGAGTATATCTTAGGGAAGTTCATTTCGGAGGAGTTCATCCTGGAGAAGTTCATCCTGAAGGAGTTCATCCTAGAGGGTCCATCCTTTCGGTAACTTCAAGTTTGGCCTGAGATAGAAACTCGACCTCAGCCTTCTGAAGACCTTCAATCAGCCTATATTGTGTCTGGCTTTCATCTCTTAATGAACTCAAGCTTGGCCTAACTTAGGACCTTAGCCACAGCCTTCTGAAGACCTTCAATTAGTTCATATTGTCATGTCTTTGGCTAGCATAAAAATTCTCCAACAATAGCCTCCCTACTTCCGAGTCCGGGCCTTGGTTCGGATAAAAGGAGTATAGTAAGTTGGACTTGCTGAAGACATGATCTTTTTTTATCATTTAGACCTAGAATCTTCTGGCTTCTTATTGAAATTGTTCGAAGGTCTTCAATTTTATTCTCATCTTTTTGAGCTTAGATTTCTTCTAACCTTTTTCTTCTAAGGTCGGATTTCTATACATGTTAACATTCTAAGCTCGGATTACTGTAGACATCTGCTTTCTAAGCTCGAATTTCTACAAATATTGATATTTTGAGTTTGGATTTCTGTAGATCTTTGCCTTCTAAGGTCGAATTTCTATAGATCTTTGCCTTCTAAGGTTGGATTTATGTAAATATTGATATTTTGAGTTTGGATTTCTATAGATTTTTGCCTTCTAAGATTAGATTTCTGCAAATATTGATATTTTGAATTTGAATTTCTATAAGTCTTTATCTTCTAAGGTCGGATTCCTACAAATATTGATATTTAAAATTTGGATTTCTACAGATCTTTGCCTCGTGTTTAGAAATCAGAGGTTTTCACCCTCACTAGGATGAGGTTATCCTTCTATCTTAAATAATCAGAGAATTTCTCTCTATAACAGGATGAGGTCCTTCTCTTGTCCTTGACACAGTCGTAGGAGAATACCTAGATCGTTGGAGGGGCCTTTCCCCATCTCCCATCTTAAATTAATGAGAGTCTTTGTTTTGCTCATGTTAGGATGAGATTCTCCTCCTATTCCTAACATGGCTGTAGGGGCACATTAAAGCCATTGGCAGGATCTCTCCCCTCATCTCGTCTTAAATTAACGAGGCCTTCTACTTTACTCTCGTTAGGATGAGGTTCTTCTCCTATTTTTGAAAATAGAAAACTGAGCTCCTCTAGGATGAACTCCTTTAGGATGAACTCCTCCAGGATGAACTCTCCCAAGATGAACTCTCCCAAGATGAGCTCCTCTAGGATGAACTCCTCTAGGATGAATTCTTCCAAGATGAACTCCTCCAGGATGAACTTCTCCAAGATGAGCTCCTCCAAGATGAGCTACCTCGAGATGAGCTCCCCCAAGATGAGGTCCTTTAGGATGAACTCCTCCAAGACAAACTCCTCTAGGATGAACTCCTCTGGGATGAACTCCTCCAGGATAAACTCTCCCAGGATGAACTTCTCCGGGTTGTCAACTTTCCCCCTACAAGCCATGAGGGGATGGTACCTGATATGATTTATGAGAATATTCTAGTGGACAAATAAAATATGACTGACAACTCACTGCTCTTTCATGACTAACAACCTACAACCCATCCTAACAAACTTCAGATCCTTTTATAAAAGGAAAAAAAGAGGGACCCCAAGGTATACAAGCTCTTCTTTCCAAAATGCTCATTTTCTTCCTCCTGTTGAATGAAAAACTAACTTGAGTGTCGGAGGATCCCCACTGGAGCCAACTCTAGTTGAGGACTTCTCTTGTAGGTATGGCCATCTCCATCCCATCGCTGCTGAGTCACCACCGTCGCACAACTCCAGTAACCTGACCTCGAGATGGATTTCCACGTCAACAAATCCAATTCACCCCCCTCTTGGGTAGCTACCTTTGCGCAACATCTGACTTGGATAAGCTCCAAACAGATCAAGACAAATGCATACAGGGTTCCTGGATGAGCCAAATCCAATTTGGCTCAATTGAGATGAACTAGAAAGATTACAGAAGGAGAAAATCAAGCTCAATCATGTGCTAGCATAATTTTCTTGAATCTGATTGGATCAAATCCAAATCAATCAAACTGGACTAGCTTAATTGATAACATCTAGACTCAAATCCTTATTTGTGTGATCAAGTTAGGTTCAATTCTGTATGGTAATGAGACATGTCATGATCTCTATCATCGACATCATCAAAATACCTTTCGATAGACCAGAACTCTTTCGATTCACTCAGTTAGAATGATCGATTATTAAGATCATTCTAATTGCTTCCAAAATCTATCGGTGACACCTAGAAGTATATGGTGGCAATCCATCAAAACTGAAAGCGAATCTCTCGATGTAGCTACCTATGTGATTGGGTTCTTCTATCATGAGTCCCGACAGAATTAGGGTTAAGATAAACTCGTTAAACCCAACATCTTATCATATGATTGAATCATTTGATCCAAGTTTGATGTAAAATCATAATAGAAAACTCTTTTCTATTACATCACATTGCCATGGCCACGGGCTTAAGGACTCGATCTCATGATCATCATAGGACTACTCCTCTATCAAGGTTGATAGATTCCATCTTGGTGTGATTCAGTTTCTATAATGAACATGCTATAGCCAACATATGCCTTAAGGTTCCGAATGGCTAGGAGACTGAGTTATGGTGTAGTCAAACTGTAACACACTCAATGTGAACTACCAATGTACTTCATATCTAAGAACCAGACACATAACTACAACATTGAGCTCAATCATTGATCAGAAAGTGAACTTTCTTATGACTGCTTGAGGTGGTCATGCTTAGTACCCTTATTCTCTAACGAGTACTCTCACTCTAGTGTCTCCACACCGTAGACTCAAAATTCATCTATCCTAAAAAAGTGATCGTACACCAACCTTTTGGATCGATCATCATTCTCGTGATGATCCTATGGTCGAGAGCAGTTTATGAGTTAATTATGAAAATACATGTCTTAAATTTTGAACTCTTAAAATTATGTATTAGCATTTCATTAACTCAAAGGATGTATGACAGACACTATATATACCTAATGTGATATAATAAAATAACTCTTTATTGATTTTAAGTCAAAATTATAAAAATGCTCCTAGAAAGTGTATTACAAGTGTCAGTCAATTTGGCTTCTAGGACACTCATCTAACAAACTCTCACTTGACCTAAAGCCAATTAGCTACAAATTTAAGTCCCATCTTCTTAAGGTGGGCTTCGATCTTCTACTGGCTTAATGGCTTTGTCAGTGGGTTAGCCGCATTATTTACGGTATCGACTCTCTTGACCTTGATGTAATTCTTCTCGAGGTAAACGTGAATGAGGTGATATCGCCACTCAATATGCTTCGACTTCTGGTGAGACCTCGGCTCCTTAGCTAGGGCTATGGCACCATTGTTGTCACAGTATAGAGGAATGGTATCCGATGGCATCACTCCAAACTCTATGATGAATTTTTTATACCAAAATGCTTCTTTTGCAGCTTTCGATGCAGCGATGTACTTAGCTTCCATTATGGAGTTTGTGATCACTGCCTGTTTGAAACTATTCCAGCTAATAACATCACCATTGCACACAAACAGACTTTCAGATGTCGACTTTCGATCATCTATATCAGACATAAAGTCTAAGTCTGTATATCCTAGGACCTGAAGTTCTCCATTCCTAAAGACTAGAAATATATTCTTAGTTCTTCTTAAGTACTTAAGGATACACTTCATAGAAGTCTAATGCTCTTCGCTTGAATTCAACTGATATCTGCTCGTGAGACTCACAGCATACACAATATCAGATCATGTACACAACATGGCATAAATGAGGCTCCCTATTGCCGAAGCATAAGGGATCTTGCTTATGCATTCAATCTCCTCAGGTATGTTCGGACACATCTTCTTGGAGAGATGAATGCCATGTCTGAAGGGTACTAATTTTCTTTTGGAGTTTTTCATGTTGAACCTCTTCAACATCTCCTCTATATACATCTTCTATAATAGACCTAGCATCATATTTGGTCTATCCCTATAGACCTATATTCCTAATATAAAGGATGCCTCTCATAGGTCTTTTTATAGAGAACTCTTTTGACAACCATATTTTGATGGATGTCAACATGGGAATATTATTCCCAATAAGGAGGATGTCATCTACGTACTGACAAGGAAGACAACAGCGCTCCCATTAACTTTTTTGAAAATACATGGCTCCTCCTCATTTTTGATTTAACCAAATGATTTGAACATATCATTAAAATGAGTATTTCAGCTTCGAGATGCTTGCTTGAGTCCATAAATAGATCTTTGCAGCTTGCAGACCTTATGACCATCACTGGATGTGAAACCAAATGACTATTCCATATAGATATCTTCCTTAAGATATCCATTTAGAAATGTCATTTTTATATCCATCTGCCATATTTTATAATCAAAATAGGCTGCAACAGTAAGTAGTGTATGGATGGATTTTAGCATGGCTACTAGTGAAAAGATCTCCTGATGGTCAATATTTTCGCACTGACTATACCCTTTCACCATGAGCTTAGCTTTGAATGTCTCTACATTTTCATCTGTACCTATCTTTCTCTTAAAGATCCATTTACACCCAATAGGTATAATGCCTTTAGATGGATCTACCAAGATTCAGACTTGGTTTGAGCGCATTGAGTCAATCTCTGACTTCATTGCCTCTACCAATTTCTTGAAGTTGATATCAGATATCGCCTCATCATAGGTTTTGGGATCATCACCATGAACTCAATTTCCTATGAAGAAGATTTTCTCTACATCCTTTGAAATGGTACCTACGTATCTCTTAAGAGGATGGAAAATCCTACCTGATCTATGAGGTGGAGGAGGTTGTATTTCTATTGGCAGAGACTAAGTGGGTTCCTCAAGTTCATCAACTCGTTGCTCCTTAGAGATATTCTCTTCGAGCCTTATCTATCTTTCGATGCCATCATCTTGAATAAATTATTTTTTAAGAAAAATAGCATGTCAACTCATAATTATATTATGGTCTTTCAGAAGATAGAAGTAATATCATAATAACTCTTTAGGATATTCGATAAAATGAGCTCTAAATGATCTAGACTTTAATTTGTCCCCTTGTTGTTTCTTGATATGGGCCAGACAATCCCAAATTCTGAGATGACTTAGACTTGATTTTTTACCATTCCATATCTCATACGGTGTGGTAGAAATGGTTTTAGAGGAAACCTAATTCAGTAAGTAGATTGCGGTCATTAGACTATGTTCCTAAAAAAAATCAAGAAGATCTATGAAACTCATCATGGATCGGACCATATCTAATAAGGTCCAATTTCTTCGTTCTAAAATTTCATTGAGTTGAGGCATTCTAGGTGGAGTCCATTATGCTATTATGCCATTATCCTTAAGATAGTCTAGAAATTTTTGACTAAGGTATTCACCTCCTTGATCTGATCGAAAAACCTTAATGGGTTTTTTGGTTTGCTTTTCTACTTTATGTTTGAATTTCTTAAACTTTTCAAAGGCTTCGGACTTGTGTTACATTAAATATACATATTCATACTGAGATAGATCATCGGTAAAGATAATGAAGTAGACATAATTATCTTTGGCTGGCACATCAAATAGGTTGCACACATCTGTATGTACTAGGGCAAGTAGGTCCGTGGACCTTTTCCTGTTAGATATGTATGCCATAGAAGCCAGAATTGGTTGACACTTGTAATACACTTCTAAGGGCAAAATTATAATTTTGACTATAAATAATAAAATAGATTATTTTCTATCACATATGTGTATTTAGTGTCTGTGATACATCTCTTGAGTTAATGGTAATGATAATTCTTATTTTCAAGAGATAAAAATTTAAGACAAGAATTTTAATTATTAACTCATAAAATGCTCCTGACCGTAAGATCATCATAAGGATGGTGATTGATTTAGAAGGTTAGTGTATAATCGCTTCTTTATAGTAGATGAGTCTTGAGTCCACGGTGTAGAGACACTGGAGCGAGAGTATAGGTACTCGTTAGAGAATGAGGGCACTGAGCGTGACCACCTCGAGTAGTCATAAGAAAGTCTACCTTCTCATCGATGACTGACTCGAAGCTGCAGTGGTGTGTCTGATTCTTTGACCTGAGGTGCATCGGTAGTTCACCTTAAAGATGTTATAGTTTGACTACACCATGACTCGGTCTGCTAGCCATTCAGAACCCTGAGGTGTATGTTGGCTATAGCATGTTCATTATAGAAATTGGATTGCACCAAGATGGATCTAATCTTACTCTCGATTGATGAGAGCAGCCCTATGATGATGCATAAGAATCAAGTCCATAAGCCCATGGCCATGGCAGAGAGTGAAATAATAGAAAGAAGTTTCTATTAAGGTTATTTCACATCGGACTTGAATCAAATGATTAAATCATATGAATAGAAATTAGGGTTTGATGAGTTCACCTAACCCTAATAAATCGGGGCTCAAGATAGAAGAAACTTAATCACACCAGTAGGCTGCACTGAGAAGTTCATTTTTAATTTGATGGATGCCACTATACTGCTAGGTGTCCACTAGTGATTTTGGAGTAATTTAGACATGATTTAGATGATCGATCAATTTTAAGTATATCTGATTAGAAGAGTTTTGATCCATCAAAAGGAGTTCGATGAATGTTGATGATGGAGATCACTACATATTTCAATTACCCATTCAAAACTGAACCTAACTGAGTCACCAAATAAGGGTTTAGATCTGGATATCAGTCAATTGAACTAATTCTAGTTCAATTGATTTTGAATTAGATTCAATTAGGTTCAAGAAAATCAATCTAAGCACACGATTGACTATATTCTCCTTTTTCTATCATTAAACGTTTATCCGACTGGCCAAAATAAGTTTGCGCTCCAATTAGGTACCTTACCTAGTCGCTGAAATTTGTCCAAGGTGAGATTGTCTTAATTTATGAGATAATTTAAGACAAACATCTGCCATTTTCCATCACCCACTACTATCTTGTCCTTTTGACCCTTTGGTCAACGTGATCTTTGCCCTTGGACATTTGCCTATGTATTAAGCACTTATTGGAGAGCAGATAGGCATTGTTCCTTACTACGGATTTTGGAAAGGAGGGTGGCACAAAGCCTAGGATGGCAGTGCCCATGGATAGGGAAGCCTGAGTCGGCGGCGTAATCAACGGATGGGACTGCTCCAGGTTGCTTCTTGGATTAAACTGGTGACCTCACCTAATAGACTTTTGACCAATCTTTAGCACCACTTAGATGAATTCCTATGGGTATGCTCATCAATTGGTAGGTGATGTCATCCCACCAATTAGATTTAGATCTGATTAAAATGAAGAACATGATTGGCTGGAGTGATGTGGCACTCAATGGTCAGCAAGGTCTATATAAAGACTTGTCTGCGCCGCAACTTTTAGTGACCCTTATCTTAGCCATGCCCCAAGTGCTATCGCTTCACTTTTCTCCATGTCAGCATCAATGCCAATCTCTCTCCTCTCCATGCCAGGATGGTTGGGTTCTCATATTAGTGTGATATCAGGCATTATAGAAAAGGTTCTGACGCAGATAATGAAGAAGGCAGCACTCTGCAGGGGTGAGATCGACATGTCTGATTCTTTGATAGAGATCTTGAACGTTGTGTAAAGAGCCTCCCAAATTAGAGCTAGAATGTTGATTGTTTGAGATGCATGGATAAAATCAGAAGCGCAGAATAGTTCAGTCCGTCTATCATATCTAGCGCTGATGCAGGTAAGTTCGTATATCTAGGTAGAGATCAGGCGCTTTGCGTTCAATGGCTAGATATAGAGAATTCTCCGCTAGCATCCAGATATCCTAGGCAATCTATCAAGAATCTATCAATTGCAAATTAATTGGATTACCCATATCAAGATAAAATTAATTTAGTTTAATCTAATTTCATTTTTTAATTATTAAATCATAAATAAATCTAAAAAATATTAGATCTGATTATGGATCTAAAGACAAAATTTTTGAAATATGCCTCTCAATCCAAATGAACGTTGACC
This sequence comes from Cocos nucifera, assembly GCA_006176705.1. Lineage (NCBI taxonomy): Eukaryota > Viridiplantae > Streptophyta > Magnoliopsida > Arecales > Arecaceae > Cocos > Cocos nucifera. The sequence goes on along the minus strand of QRFJ01007967.1, from coordinate 4,591 downwards.
CGAAAAAATCATGAATTTTTTCTTAACTGATATGCAGAGCCAGGTCTTACAGAATTTATTTAGATCTAATTTAATCTGATAAAATTATTAATTTTAGATATCACATGATATGTGATTAGATCTAAAATTAGAAAAATAAAAAATTAAAATTAATTAATCTAGATCTAATATGTATGAGATGAAGGAAAATCCTGATTTCTCGGACCAGGTTCGTTCAGATCAGATCAGATCAAGAGATATATTTTAAAAATTTCTCTTTAATCTTAATAATATCTGAAGATATTTAGAATATGATTCTTAATTATTCTAATAATAAAAATATAATCCTTAAATAAGTTAAATTTATATTTAAATTTATCTTTGATGTAGGGTATCCTATTACCATTGATGATCCCTATAAACAGCGGAAGGTTCTGGATCTAGCCATGTCAAGTGCCTAGCCTCTATCAGTATTCACTTAGGCTAGATCTAGAGATCCCTCTTCTTCTGCTATTGTCTCCAAAAATTAGATGCTGGATTTGATCTGGAGGATCTTCAAAATACCTTTCGAAAGATCAGTAGTTGTTCCTTTGCAGCAGCGCAGATTCTAAGCTTTTTGTCGCCTTTCTCTCATCTGGGATTGCATACCAACTAAGATCCCAAATCCGTTGGACGTGGAAGAAAGAGGGGAGAAGGTAGACTTGGCATGGACGGACGATAGGAGAGCAGCCTTAGGGCGTGGAATTTCACATTCAATTTCCAGATTATTCTTGAGTGGGTGCAGGGTCTTATTTATAGACTATGCGATAGATCCAACTCCTCTTCATCCCAACCAATCACAACCCTTTGTGAATAATCAGATCTTTAAAAATTCCCTTTTTTAAAAATTAGTTTTTTTGGGGGAAAAAATTTAGAGTTTCCCCCCTTGGATTCCTCCTTAGATGGTGCCTAAGACCAGTCCAACTTTGGTTCTTAGGAGAAAGTCTAATCAGAAATCCAAAAGGGAATGGAGTCCCTGTCCAACAAGGGACTCCTGGGTCGCTTCCTGGCTTGGCACACGCCAGGTGGCGGGCGCCCTCCCCTTGCTAGGTTCTAATAGAGGATAGGCCCCAGCAAGCTCTCCATATGGTGCATGACACATGGACAGAAGTTAAAGTATCAAATGAATCCAACATTTGACCAGTCTAAAGGTCAACTTTTGAACCAATAGTCAAAGGACGAAAAATGGCAGGTGACCAAAAATGGTAGGTATAGTCTTACAAATAAGACAACCCTTTTTTGATTGGACAGACTCCAAGTCAGACCAAGGACAGGCCCTTCTGACAAGGCCCAAACTCCTTGGCTCAGTCAGGATAACTATTTATGGTTGTAAAAGAAGAACGTTGGTTCAATCGAGTGCTAGCACAATTTTCTTGAACCCTTTTGAATCTCATTCAGATCAATTGAATGGATTAGTTTATTGATGATCACCAGATTCAATACCTTTGTTTGTGTGATTCAAGTTAGGTTTCAGTTCTATATGGTAATGGGATATTGTCATGATTCTATCATGCGACTATCATCCGAAACTTCTTTCGATGGATTAGAACTCTTCTGATTCGAACAGCTAGAATGATCGATCAATACTAAATCATTCTATTGCTTTCCAAATCCATCAGTGACACCTTACAGTATATGGTGGCAACCCATCAGAGCTGAATGCAAACCTCTTGGTGCAAGCTACCTGTGTGATAAGTTTTCTATCTTAACGCCCGATCAGATTAGGGTTTAGGTGAACTCGTTAAAACCTAGTCCTCTGTCATATGATATAACATTCGATTTCCAAGTTTGATGTGAAAACCTAACTAGAAACTCTTTCCCTTTATGTTCACTTACCCATGGCCATGGGCCTTCTGGACTTGATTCTCGCTGATCATCATAGGCTGCTCCTCTACCACCGAGGTAGATAGATTCCATTCTCTTGAATGCGATCAAGTTCCTAATAATGAACATGCTATAGCAACGATCTCTAGGATGTCCGTATGGATAGAGACCAAGTTATGGTGAGTTATAACTAATAACACCATCATGGTGAACTGTTGATGCACCTAGATCATAAGAACCAGACACACCATACAGCATGAAATCAGTCATTGACGGAAGGTAGACTTTCCTGATGACTACTCGAGGTGGTCATGCTTAGTGCCCTCATTCTCTAATGAGTATCTGTACTCTCTCTCTGGGTGTCTCACACCGTAGACTCAAGACTCATCCTACTAAGAGAAGCGTTGTACACCAACCTTTCTAGATCAATCACCATCCTCGTGATGATCCTATGGTCGGGAAGCATTTTATGAGTTAATAATGATTATTCATTGTCTCAAATTTTCAACTCTTGAAAATATGAATTTATCATTACCATTAACTCAAAGGATATATCATAGACCTAAAATACTATGTGATAGAATAACCCATTTTATTGATTTTAAAGTCCAAATTATAAATTTTGCCCCTAGAAGTGTATTAACAAGGTCAGCCATTCTGACTTCTAGGGACCACATATATCTAACAATCTCCACTTATCCGTAAAAGTCAATTGGCTTATATCCTAAGTCGGCATCTTCTCAAGGTGGGTTCGATTCTTCTGTTGGCCAAGGCTTTGTAAGCGGGTCTGCCACTATATCTTGTGGAGTGAACTCTCTTGACCTACGTAACCGCTTTCTTCAGGTAATCGCAGATGAGGATGTACGCCGTTCAATGTCTTGGATTCTTGGTGAGACCCAGCTCCTAGCAGAGAGTATGGCGGGCGGGGCCCCATTATTGTCGCAAGTACAGAGGAATGGCATCTTATGGCATTAACTCCAATTTCTGAACAGGCAAACTTCTTTACAGAGGCTTTCTTCGCAGCCTTGATGCAGCAATATTTCTGCTTCAGGTGGAATCTGCTATCAGATTTGCTTGGAACTCTTTCCAGCTGACAAGCAACCATTGCACACAAACGACTTTCCAGATGTCACTTTCGATCATCTTACATCGGACATGAAATTTGAGTCTGTGTATACCTGAACTTGGAGTTCTCATTTACCAAAGGACCAACATCATATCTTATGTTCTTCTAAGTACTTAAGGATACATTTCACAGAAGTCCAGTGTTCTCACCTGAGATTTTGCATGATATCTGCTTGTTGAACCTCACAGTAACATGGCTATATCAGGTCGTGTAACATAGCATGGCATACATGAGGCTCCCTATTGAGAAAGATAAGGGACTTGCTTATGCTTCTATTTCCTCAGGTGTGTCGGGCACATTTCTTGGAAAGATCGAATACCATGTCTGAAGGGTATTAATCCCCTCTTAGAGTTTTCCATACCTAACCTTTCAGTACTTCCTCTATGTACTCTTCGTGATAAGTTCTAGATCCTATTCGGTTATCCCTATAGACCTTATTCCTTAGATAAAGGATGCTTAACCTAGTTCATTTCCATGAGAGATTCCTTGGACAAACCTTTGATTGATGTCACAATGGGAATTCATTCCTCAATTAAGAGGATGTTCATCACTGTACTATCGAGGAAGACTACAGCGCTCCCACTGACCTTTTTGAAGCACATGGTTCCTATTTATTTTTGATGAAAAACCCAAACCATTTTGATTTCACTATTAGATATATGTGCCCTAAAAGTCAGAATTGGGTTGACACTGTAATACACTTGCTAAAGGCAAAAATTATAATTATGACTATAATATCATAAAATAGATTTTTCTATACATAGTGTGTATTTAGTGGTTGTGAATCTTTTGAGTTAATGGTAATGATAATCATTATTTTTTAAGACGTTCAAAATTTTAAGTACATGAATAATCATTGTTAACTCATAAAATGCTTCCGACATAGGAATGCATCACAAGGATTGGGTGATTGATCCGAAGGTTGGTGGCACATCATACATCCTCTTGATAATAGATACTCGATGAGCTCTTGAGTCTACGGTATGGAGACACCGAAGCGAGAGTACAGTACTCATAGAGAATGAAGGGCACTGAGGGTGACCAACTTGAGTAGTCATTAGGGGAGGTCTACTTCTCATTTATGGACTGACTCGATGCTGGCGAAGTGTGTGTGTCTAAGTTCTTGACCTAGATGTCATCGATAGTTTCACTTCCTTGATGGGTGTTTTAGTAGTTTGACTACAACCAGCATTAACTTCGGTGTCTTCTAGCAATATGAAACGTCTGAGGTGTATGTTGGCTATCGCATGTTAATTTTGTAGTGTTATTATTCTTGGATTTCTTTGTGGCATTCAAGGATGGATCTATTCGTACCTCGAGATGGTAGAGGAGTAGTCTCTTGATAAATCATGCGAATCAAGGTTCCAAAGTCCATGCCATGGTAGAAGTGAAATAAAAAGTAAGAGAGTTTCTTCTATTTAGGATTTTCCATCCACATCGAAGCCCAATCGATTGATTTAACATCATATTGATAGAAACTAGGGTTTGAAACGAGTTTTAACCTTTAACCCTAAATGCTGGATCGGAGACTCAAGATAGAAGGACCTTTTTTGTAATCAACACAGGTACTGCAAACCCAAGAGGTTTGCATTCAGGTCTCTGTGGTTGTCCACCCATATTACT
>QRFJ01007966.1:0-19062 GCA_006176705.1 Cocos nucifera | reverse complement strand
ATGTTTGGATTGTAATCTTCGATTCTCAATTTTAAATTATGGCCAACTTCGGAAGTTTGCTATCAGACTTGAAAACAGGCTGATACCGTTTATGATCTTCAACATCTTTTGGACAGGTCGAGTCACGGAAGCGATGCATGGGATTAAACTGGAGGGATGCATCATAGACGTTTGCATTGATGGGAATGCCTGCTACTGCTGTCTACAAGATCCACACGGGTCGCGCTGTTATAAATCAATGGATGAATGCAGCAAAAACTGCAACGCCCCACAAGCTTAGGGAGAGAGACCTTTACCATCCAAATGTTCAAGGATCTCAAGAATAATAATGCATGAATGCAATATTTGCATTACATTTATTTTCTGAAAGTAATAATAATCCAGGTGGGTGATATATATATATTCCCAAAAGTGGCTGTTTGTAGAGCAAGGTGCAACGAGAAATTGATGGCTGATGACTCTAAAGTATGATAATTGATGATGCATCAAATTATTTCATATTTTTGATGTGCGAGTTTGCTCACAACTAGATTTCAAATTGTGCGTGGATCACTTGCACGGTAGAATGCTATAGGATCGATTCTGGCGAGGTTGGATGAAAGCAAAAGAGTTAGAAGCTCCGAATCATCCCTTTTTTCGTGCCAAAGATACAACCCAAATCCTTTCCTCGCTGCAATTTAATTGACCGCAAGATGAGGAGGAGAATTCGCTATTGGAAATCAAGTTTTTTTTTTTTTTAAAAAAAAAAATCTTCAATTCATCAGACTTCTATTACGTAATCTTTTGATGATTCGGATTAGTACGAGGATAAAAGACTCTAATCTTGATTCATCATTATTAGGAAATGTCTCAAAAACATTAAAATTTGATAGGATTTCTAATAAAAAGAATTGAAAAAAAATATGATCCTACATCATCCATGCAACATGGTCAATGCTAGCTAAGCAAATGATATATCCATGCATTGTTAAGATTTTGAGAGTTGGTCCTGAGAGATTTTGAGAGCTTAATCTTGGTAGAAGCCGAATTGTTGGTTCAAAAGATTCTTCCTTAGCTGGGCACTTTTTCTCAATAATAAGGCACTTGGATCTTTGGTATTTGCTTCATCCAACTAAAAATTAAGGTCTGATGAATCTGCTACGTTGCATTTGGAGATGGCCAATGTATTTATTGATATTTTAAGTATCGCCCTTCCTTTTTCATTGTGGTAGATAGGATCTTTGAGGGAAATAGTCTGATCTGGTAAATTGCTTTGTGGATTTGAGTTTGGTGTTCTTGAGAAATAATTAATGTAACTGACAGCTAGGAATAACTTGGCAAACCTGGGCTTACAGCCATTACTTATATGCTTATTTCTTGGAATAGCATGCACTGCAGGTTCTGAATACTTGAATCATTGATGTCCGTGAACCTCTCAGAGCTCTCATATGTTAGTTAATTTATATCTCAAAATAGTCTAATAGCCAGGGTGGTGTGCAAAATTATTTCTGTATCATTGCATTGGCATTTACCAAATGCTCTTGCAATGCCCCTACCACGGGCAAAAAGAAATAATAATAATATAAAAACAGGGAGCTAGAGAGGGTTATCTCATCACATTATCATCTCTGTGTATGTAATCCGTAATAGTCATTTAACGCATGAAAATATGAAGTGCAATTTTTTTTTTCCCATTTACTATTAGGTGTATATTTTATTTTAAAGTATAATTTTTATCGGTGGTTCTTATTTGGTGCAAGATCATGACTTTTACCATTTTAGCCTGGTAAAGGTATATGGACGTCGCGAAGAAAGGAAAATCATTGTTTCTTGTGAAAGATACAATCCAAGCCCCGTTTGGAAATCGTTATACGAATCGAATATTTTAGTTTAGTTTAGTTTAGTTTAATTAAAGTAAGAATTGAATTGTTTGCATACTGTTTTATTTCTTAATTCAATACATTAGCTAACCGTTATTTATTTGGGTAGCAAACTAAATGAGTATTATTGGTGCAGAATCTGATCGATGCCGGATCGAACTAGAGCTGAGAGAGACGAGGTCGCCGTCGGTGACCTGTAAAATAAAATTTCATTCGAAGTCGGTAGTGGTGGCTCCGACAACACCCTCCGACGATCAAGTCAGCTCTTCTGGCCAATAGAAATGGAGTGCTCAGAAAAGAGAAGTGAGCTTAGAGAAAACGTACCTGGATGATCCCTTTTTATAGACGAAGCTTGATTAATAGTTGATAAGTACTATAAATTCATCAATAAAAGTATTAATTTATCAATTAATTTATATTAATTTTTAAAAATTAATAATCAATTTATATATTTTTTTTAAAAAATAATATTTTTATTAATTAAAAATAATAAAAATTAAAAAATAAAATTTTATTATCAATGGAAAGAGCTCACTTTTTTTATCACAACAAAATAAGTTTCGAGTAAAACGGAGCTAAAACGAAGAAGATATGAATTTTTAAAGAAATAAAATAAATAAAAATTAAATTAAAAAAAATGGCTCAAGCTGCCGCGCCAAGTCAGCCATGTAAGCCGACTTAGCCACAGAAGCCGTCAGCCGATCCACGATCCAGGCGTGGACCGCCAGCAAAAATCGGCGAATACACACGTGGCGGACCTAGACCCTTAAAGGATCCATAGAAATCTATCGCGGCTGAAAGGGCATTTTGGTCTTTTCACTCAATGATAGGAGTGCCGATTGATTGTGATGTGTGGTGCAGGCCGGTCCACGTGGTTCATGGGAACAGTAATTGCGCGATCAGACGGCTGTTGTAGCTTGCGGTCAAGATTAAACAGCTGTGGTTATTTTCGAATTTGATTCAGCTTCAGACTTCACGTGGATCGCCATCCAACGACAGCGCTCGATCCAGAGGATGATCCGACAATCCAGAACACTTCCGAGGGTGATCAGGACTCCCGACGCACGTTCAACGGCCAGATCTTCTCCATCAACGTGCGATTGGACGATCAGAATTTAATTCGACCTGATCTAAACTTATACACATCCGATTTTGATGATTTTTAGTCCGTTGGATTCCTATCAACGGTCAGATTTCATCCAAAGCAATAGAATTCATCCAAGACTCTTTTTAATCTAATTTTTACTCAAATTTTTTTATATTTCGAAAATCAAAGAGCCTCTTAGTCCCACATTGCTTAGAAGAAAACTCTCCAGCCCTCCTAGCTCTATAAAAAGGACCTCAGGCCTCTAGAAATCAATAGATCGGATGAGAGGAAAGCCAAGCTCAGGGTTGAAGGTTGCTTCAAGGCTACAGTGCTGAGAAGAAGAATCAGTCTTCTACGCCATCTCCACGCCTACGCTGATCTGCGATCTTCTTTTAGTTTTTTTTTTCTTTTCTTTTCTTTAATTTTTTGTATTTAAATTTTATATTTGAGTTTTACTTTTAATAAAGAAAGTTTTATTGCTCTTTTCAATTCTAGCTCTTTAAATTAATTATTCTTTATTGCTCTTTTAATTGCAAGTAGTCGCTAAGATCTAAATAATAGATTTTAGTTCCAAGTTTATTTTTTGCACAATTTAAATTTTACTTTTATTTATAAATCTATTTTTTACTTTAATTTTCTTTTCAAAAATTCTTCTTTTCTTTTCTTTAATATAAAAAAAAGTCAAAGATTTTAGAATTAAATCATTGCCTTTCTGTGAATTCGATCCGACTCACTATTTTCTTCATAACTTTTAATTTAAAAAGTCGGATTTAAACTGATAAACATAGTATCTTAACGACAACATCACGTTCCTATCAAATTTTTGGCACCATTGTCAGAGAGGCATAAAAATTAAATTTTTTTCATTTTTTTGATTTTTTTGCTTACTAATTATTTTTTTATTTATTTTATAGAAAAAAATAAAAAAAAGAGAAAAGAACAAAGAAGATTAGGGCACAAACAAAACTTTCAATCCTAATTGATGAGATCATTCCTAAACCCTAAATCTCTTTCCTTATTTTAATATTTGCTTTATTTTTAAACTAATTAAAAATTACCTACTTAAATCTAACTAAAAATCTCATCACAAGATTAGAAATCCTAATTATCCAGAGCATCCATCATATCAATTTTATTTTATTTTATTTATTTATTTATTTTGATGATTGCTAGAGGTAAGGTAAGCCTTTCAGAATTCAATTAGTTGCATGCATCTAGTTTAAATTACATAGAACCTCTTGCTTGAAAATCTGAATATGCATATCATATTGAATCAATTTAAGGGCACAACCCATTAAACAAGATAAGGTGGAAATTTGATCACCCTTCCTTGGCCCACAAACAACCAACCCTCATATTGCATTAATCTAAATCTTAACTCTTAAAATCAATTAGACATCGACCCTTAGGGATATTCGAGCTCAATAGGACAAGAAAACCTTAAGAGTTGAAATGGATTAGGATTAATCAATTTAACTGGTGTCTAGGAAAGTGGTTCAGGGACGATAGGACCCAAAGAAAGGTGGTTACTTAATTGATTCCATTCGCTTACCTTGCCAAGCACAATTGATGTTTAAGGCAAGCAACGGGGGGACTCCTACTGACCTTATACTTATCTGGCTAGTTGATTGGCTGATCCTACACTTGGAGAGCTTGAAGATGACTTTAACAGTTAGGAGCTGTCTAGGTCTAGGCTAATTTTAGGTTAGGATTAATTTATTTGAAACTTGTTTAAAAATAAAAAATTTTACTTTAGATATTTTCAATCTCTATTGCCTTGACATAAGGTTGTCCTAGTATAACGGAAAGTTATGTTGCATGGTTGTCCTAGGATATGAAAAAATTAAATTAACTTAGAACTTAAAAAAAAGAGTTTAAAAAAAAAAAATTCAGGATATTGAGAATATAGTGAATTCTCCAACACCTATGTGGAGAAGGATTTCAGATCGACTAGTCAAAACGAATTTAGTTCCTATTTCAGATCCTACAACCTCAATGGATTTAGCAAATCAGCCTCAGCCTCAAACCCTTAAGGACTTATGTTATCCAGTTGGTTCCATCCAATCCTCTTGTATCAGGTTGTCCCAACCCACAGCAAACAACTTTGAAATTAAGCCTCAAATCATTAACATGCTTCCAAAATTCATGGGAATAGAGGATGCATATATATTCATTAGGAAATTTGAAGAGGTTTGTGCAACTATGAAACTACAACAATTATCAGAGGACGAAATCAAACTAAGATTAATCAATTTTGTTCTTAAGAATAATGCCAAAAGGTGGCTTTATAGTCTTCTAAATCAATCTATCACGATCTAGGAGGACTTTGTGAGAATATTTTTATAAAAATATTTTTTTTATTACAAAATAGCTAGAATTAGAAATGAAATAAACTAATTCTATCAACTAGCTAGTGAATCATTTTAGAAATACTTCGATCGATTCAAAAACCTCTTGACCCAATGCCCACACCATGGAATAGAAAATTAGAGGCTATGCCAAATAATTTATGAAGGGTTAGATTCAAATTTTCGAACAATGCTAGAATCCATGTGCCAGGGATAATTTATGTACAAAGAACTAAATGAAGCCCGACAATTTTTAGAAGACCTAGCCGAAAAAAGTTTACAATGGGAAACAACTAGGAAACCAAAAAAATCTACACCTTCAAGTGGAATATACCAAATTCAAACCTTCTTCGCTGCAGAAGTCAAAATTACAACTTTGACACATAGGCTAGAAGCCTTAGAACTTCAGAAACCAACCAGTGTGAACCAAGTGTCTGCACCCATGTGCAATAGGTGTAATGCACCAGACTATGTCCTTAAGGAATGTCCCATCATTGTGAACCAATCAGATAATGGATGTGCATAAGTGAATGCCATATATCAGAGACCATTGAACAATTCCTATGCACCCACCTATAACCTAGGTTGGAGGAATCATCCAAATTTTTTATAGTCACAAAATTCAAATGTAGGCGGTCCAAGTTTTAATCAGTAGAACCCAAGGCCTAATCCTATGATAAACACCCTACCACCACCAGGCTTTAATATTAATGAAAAGAAACTTTTTTTTTAGAGAAAAGCCTGGAAGCCCTAGCCAAATCTAATACTAACACCGAATACCATCTTAAGCAATTTCATGCAAACCACGGGCCAAATTCTGAATTCAAATTCTTAGGAGCCCGCTTAGAAATGCAAGTGAGTCAACTAGCATCCACTATAAGTGAACGTGAACGAGGTAGGCTACCTAGCCAACCTGAACCCAACCTTAGAAATCAAAATGGTAGACCATTTCAAGAAAATCAGGTTAATCAAGTTAATGTTATTCATTCCTTGAGATCAAAAAAATAAGTGGATAATAAGATAAATACACCTGACACTAGAGAAGACTCGAGTGCTGAGTCTGTTGAGCCACCTAATGAATAATCTACCTTACAAACTCAAGCTCCTGAAACTGATAGTGCACCAAATTAGATGCCCACAATCTCTAGAGCTTCTTTTTCGAATCGATTAAGATCTAATAAATAATCAAAATATTTAAACAAAATGTTAAAGATATTTAAGCAAGTTCAAGTAAACATTCCTCTACTAGACGTGATCCAATAAATTTTGACTTATGTCAAATTCTTAAAAGACCTTTGCACTAAGAAAAAGATGACTAATGTACCAAAGAGAGCTTTCTTAGCAACAAATGTGAGTTCATATTTGTTAAGTCATATGCCTATAAAGTACAAGGATCCAGGTTCTCCAATAATTTTATGTGTCATAAGAGAAACCCACATTGAGAAGGCATTACTTGATTTAGGGGCTAGTATAAATATTTTACCATATTTAGTTTATGAGCAATTAGAATTGGGAAAGCTTCAACCAACAGGGATCACATTATAATTAGCAGACTGATCTTTTAGAATCCCCAAGGGAATGGTAAAAGATGTTTTGATTAAGGTTGAAAGTTTTATCTTTCCAGTTGATTTTATCATTTTAGAGACTGAGCCAATATCAAATCCTAAGGATCAAATTCCAGTAATTTTAGGAAGACCATTCCTAGCTACTGCTAATGTTAAAATCAATTATCAAAATAGACTTATGAAACTGTCTTTTGAAAACATGACTATCGAGCTGAATATTATCAATTTGGAACAGGAATCTACTAAGCATACTAATATAAGTGTAATCTAAGATGAAATTTATGAATCCATAGATATTAGCGATGAGAAAGTCGATCTTGAATCTAGTGTCTGGCCAACCCATGAATATAAGAACCTAAATAAAATACTTGGAGATAATAAAAATGATTAGAGATGGGAGTCTTCCACTGAACCACTCATAGAAATGACTAAACCATCACCTAAGTCATCAAAGGAAGAGGCACCTAAAGTAGAGTTGAAACCCCTCCTCGAGCATCTCAAGTATGTATATTTAGGTCCAGAGAAAATCTTGCCTGTAATTATTGCATCAGACCTGAATCCTAATCAAGAGAAGAAATTATTAGCGGTCTTATGAGAAAATCGAAAAGCAATAGGCTAGACCATGATAGACATTAAAGGAATAAGCCCTTCCATAGTTCAACATAGGATACACCTAGAGGAACTAGTTAGTACTAAGACTAACCACATAGAAGAACCTGAGCCAGAAATTAATACTAATGCTAGTTCCAGTTTAAATAAGATAGAAAAAGAAAAAAAGAGAATAGATGATTTATCCAAAACTTATAAACCTAAAATCCTATTCTCTTTAATCCTAGAAGCCGATTCTTCTTACAAAAATCAAGAGGCATGTAATGAAGAGTCAATAGAGTTGTTTAAGCAAGATCATATTAATTTACCTCCAAAATTAAAATTATTTTTTATCACCATTCTAGCACCTAATGAATCAAACTTAACTTCTAATATAAAAACTCCATTCATGAGCATTTTAGAAGAACAAATAGAAGAAATTCTTAATAAACATGGGTCTAAGAATGGGATCGTAAAATATGTCCCTAAAATTAACAATAATTATATCAATAATAGAATTATAAATCAACTTTCTAAGATTAGCAATCCAAAACCATTGAAATTTATCAATCCAATATTTGACATAGAATAGTTAAGCTGCATTGTGTTTGACTGAAGATGGTAAACTTAGCGCTTATTGGGAGACAACCCAATATTCCTTGAATCTATTTTTTTTTTAATTTATGTTCTTTTTAGGCTAAGCTGGAGAAGGATCAAAAGCTTTAAAACCTATGCTAAATGAATAAACATAATTTACACCCTTTTATTTGCTCTCTCTTCCCATTAAAGACAATGTCAATTAAAGTTAGGAGGAAAGAAAAAGAAATTAAAAAAAAAATAATAATAAATATAATAATAGTAAAAATAAAAATAAATAATAATAATAATAATAAATATATATATATATATATTAAATTTTAAAACTATTTTAAAATTTTTTTTGGATAAACTATATTTTAGAAAAGAGAATCTTAAGCAAAATAAACTAGAAAAAGTAATAAAGTTAGAAAGTATTAACTAATAATGGTAGCGAGTTAAGAAGTAGATTACTTGGTCAAACCATTAGCAGCCTACTTAGGTCATTTAAAGGCTAACAACACTTCTAATTGCACATGCACACTAATGAAGCACAGTAGGTGTTGATTATAAGGCTAATTGAGGATTTAATTATCACTAAAAATTAGTAGTTTATATATAACTCAATTAAAAAAATTTGAATTTAAGGAAAGAGCTATCTGCTTAAATAAAAAGTGTAAAATATAGAGTATATGTGGATTATCCCAAACTAAAACTCTGCAAGTGTAGAAGTTCACATCAAACGGTGAAGAGAAGGCCAGGATGCTCTGCATAATTTTTTTTAAAAAAAAATAGTATGAAAGCTACCTTAATTCATGCACTTAACTTGGAAGTATATAAAAAACTAACCAAAATAGATGATAAAAGAAAATTCATTTATCCTTTGAATCAACACCCAAATGCTAAGTTAGTATTCATGAAACCAAGTGCTGAAAATCTTTAAACAAACTCTAAGAAAGTTTTTAATTAATCTACCATAAAATTTACTTTTGAAACTCAATACTTAGTTAGTGATACTGTCTAAACTTTTGATCTTAAATCCTAGATCTATTCTTGTCAAGGAAGATCTCAATAAAATATGATAATTTATCTAAATTAAATTCTTTCTTTACTCGAGGATGAGCAAAGCTTAAGTTGAAAGATTTGATAAGTACCATAAATTTATCGATAAAAATATTAATTTATTAATTAATTTATATTAATTTTTAAGAATTAATGATCAATTTATATATTTTTTTAAAAAATTAATATTTTTATTAATTAAAAATTAATTAAAAATAATAAAATTAAAAAAATAATTTTATTATCTATGGAAAGAGCTCATTTTTTTTATCACAACGAAATAAGTTTTGAGCAAAATGAAGCTAAAACAAAGAAGATATAAATTTTTAAAGAAATAAAATAAATAAAAATTAAATAAAAAAGGAAAATGGCTCAAGCCGCCGTGTCAAGCCAGCCATGCAAGCCAACTTAGCCACAGAAGCCATCAATCGATCCATGATCTAGGCGTGGATCGCCAGTAGAAACCAGCGAATCACAAAGTGACACGTGACGGACCTAGACCCTTAAAGGGTCCACAGAAATCTATCGCAGCTCACAGAGTATTTTGGTCTTTTCACTCGATGATAGGAGCACTGATTGGCTATGATGTGTGGTGCGGCCGATCCATGCGGTCCATGGAAATAGTAATTTTACGATCGGATGGCTGTAGTAGCTTGCGGTCAAGATCAAATGGCTATGGTTATTTTCGGATTTGATTCAGCTTCAGACTTCATGCGGATTGCCATCCAATGGCAGCACTCGATCCAGGGGATGATCCAACGGTCCAGAATGCTCTCAACGGTGATCAGGACTCCCGATGCACGATCAATGGCTAGATCTTCCCCATCAACATGCAATCGAATGGTCAGAATTTAATCCGATCTGATCTAGGCTTATACACATCTGATTTTGATGATTTTTGGTCCGTTGGATTTCTATCAATGGTCAAATTTCATCCAGAGCAATAAAATTCATCCAAAACTCTTTTTAATCTAATTTTTACTCAAATTTTTTCATATTTTGACGATCAAAGAGCTCCTTAGTCCTACATTGCTTAGAAGAAAACTCTCCAACCCTCTTAGCTCTATAAAAAGGATTCCAGGCCTCCAGAAATCAACAGATCAGATGAGGAAAAAGTCAAGCTCAGGGTTGAAGGTTGCTTCAAAGCTATAGTACTGAGAAGAAGAGCCAGTCTTCTACGCCATCTCCATGCCTACGCTGATCTACGATCTCCTTTTAGTTTTTTTTTCTCTTTTTTTTTTTAATTTTTTATATTTAAATTCTATATTTAAATTTTAATTTTAATAAAAAAAACTTTATTGCTCTTTTTAATTCTAATTTTTTAAATTAATTATTCTTTATTTCTCTTTAATTGCAAGTAGCCGCTAAGATCTAAATAATAGATCTTAGTTCCAAGTTTATTTTTTGAATAATTTAAATTCTACTTTTATTTATAAATCTATTTTCCACTTTAATTTTTTTCAAAAATTCTTCTTTTTTTTTAATATATAATAAAAAAAGTCAAAAATTTTAGAATTAAATCATTGCCTCTCTGTGGATTCGATCTGACTCACTATTCTCTTCATAATTTTTAATTTAAAAAGTCAGATTTAAATTGATAAACACGGTGTCTTAACGACAACATCGTATTTCTATCAATAGTGATGGCCATACCATCCAATAGCGGGCCGCTCGGAGCCACATGGAGTTCGATACGGAGAGAAAGGTATTGTCAGACTGATAGTGATAGCCATACCGTCGGATCATGAGCCATGTGGGGCTTGTTACGAAGGGAGAGGTGCTGCCAGACTGATACTGATAGCCATGCTGTCTGGTGGAAGCACACTTTCGGAGTTCGACTGAGCTAAAGGAGTCCGACTCTGACTGAAGGAGCAGCTCGGAGGGAGTTTTACTCCCGTAGGAGTCCGATTGAGGAAGGAGTTCGGAGGAAGTTCGGCTTCCATAGGAGTCCAACTGAAGGAGTTCAGAAGGAGTTTGGCTGCTGGGAGAGTTTGATCGACTGAAGAAGATCGGATGGGGTTCGGCCACTATGAGAGAATTTTTGATTGAAGCTCTTCCGTGATTATCAGTTGTATTAGACTAAGCCCCAGACTGGATTTTGATGGGAGTGGAGTTTATCCCCAGTAATAGTTCCTCCACTCCCGAGTTTGAAACTTGAAGAAAGGGAGTACAAAAAGGGCGACCGTCGAAGTCCTCTTTAGGGCTCTGCACCAGTTCAGGTTGAAGCTCGGAGGAGATCTTATCTCCAACCAAGGTTGAAGTTGAAGCTCGACGGAGATCTTATCTTCAGCCAAGGTTGAAGTTGTAGTTGAAGCTCGGGAGAGATCTTATCTCCAGCCGAGGTTGACGTTGAAGTTGAAGCTCGGTGAGGATCTTATCTTCAGCCGAGGTTGAAGTTGTAGTAGAAGCTCAGGAATGATCTTATCTCCAACTGAGGTTGACATCAAAGTTGAATCTCAAAGAAAATCTTATCTCCAGCTGAGGTTGAAGTTGAAGTTGAGACTTGAGGAAGATCTTGTCTCCAACCGAGGTTGAAGGAGATCTCATCTCCTATTAACATAGACTTCGAAGCTCGAGAGAGATCTTATCTCTAGCCGAGGTTGAAGGAGATTTTATCTCCTGTTGATGTAAACTTTGAAGCTCAAAAGAGATCTTATCTTTAGTCGAGGTTGAAGAAAATCTTATCTCCTATTGACGTAGAAGCTCGAAAGAGATTTTATCTCTAACCAAGATTGAAGGAGATCTTATCTCCTGTTGACGTAGACTTTGAGGTTCGAGAGAGATCTTATCTCTAGCCGAGATTGAAGGAGATCTTATCTCCTGTTGATGAAGACTTTGAAGCTCGAAAGAGATCTTATCTCTAGTCGAGGTTGAATAAGATCTCATCTCCTGTTGACGTAGACTTCGAAGCTTGGGAGAGATCTTATCTCTAGCCGAGGTTGAAGGAGATCTTATCTCCTATTGATGTAAAAGTTTGGAAGAGATTTTATCTCTAATCGAAGTTGAAGATGAAGCTTGGAGATCTTATCTCCAACAGCCGAGGTTAAAGGAGATCTTATTTTCTGTTGACGTAGACCTCGAAGCTCGGAAGAGATCTTATCTCTAGTCGAGATTGAAGGAGATTTTATCTTCTGTTGATATAGACTTTGAGGCTCGGGAGAGATCTTATCTCTAGTAGAGGCTCCTATTGACGAAGACTTCAAAGCTCGTGAGAGATCTTATCTCTAGTCGAGGTTGAAGAAAATCTTATCTCCTGTTGACGTAGACTTTGAAGCTCGGAAGAGATCTTATCTCTAGCTGAGGTTGAAGGAGATCTTATCTCCTATTGACGTAGACTTCGACGCTTGGAAGAGACCTTATCTCTAGTCGAGATTGAAGGAGATCTTATCTCCTATTGACGTAGACTTCGAAGCTTGGGAGAGATCTTATCTCTAACCGAGGTTGAAGGACTTCAGCTTGCTCATGTCGAGGTTGAAGGACTTCGACTTGCTCATGTTGGGATGAGGTCCTTCTCCTGTTCTCAACACGACTATTATTGGTTGCTTCTTTCCAATCATGACATAATTTTTGCACCAAGAAATAATAATATCAAAATGAAAAAATTTTATTGAAGAAAAATTATTGGCAGCATATTTTCAGATTCTCTATATTTCAGGGTTGTGGGAGCATCGTTCCTCCAAGTTTCTTCAGGCGATAAGTTCTAGACCGGGCGACCTCCTCTATTTCATGCTAGCCTTCTCAATTTGGAGCAAACTTCTCTTGGCTTTAGGGTTAAGAGATGACGGTTCATCGAAGTACCAAGCCCCCCAAGAGGTAGTGTTGAGGATGCCGGGAGGCGGCCGACCTCCTTATTGTTCCTCTGTCAAGGGTGGTTCTGGCTACGACAGCACCTTTGGTCGATCTTCTCCTCCTTCAAACTGACATATAAAGTATCGACCCAGCCGGTCCCTCCTGATAAGCTCCTCGATTCTTTCTTGGAGCTGAATGCATTCTTCAGTATCGTGGCCATGGTCATGATAGTAGAGGCAGTATTTGCTTCGATTGCGCTTGTTTGGAGGAGACCGTAATTCTTCTGATCTTGGTAGCTGATTCTTAATTTTCATCAAAACTCGAGTTTTAGGAGCATTAAGTGGGGCGTAGTTGTAGAACCTTTCGAGGGGAGAACTTCTTCGTACCCTTTCTGTCGGGGCTTCTTTGATGATGAGCTTGAGAAGGAGTTCAAACTCGCTTACGCTCGAGGGGAGTCCGTGAGCACGATCGAACTTCACTCAGCCCTCCATCGATGGTGGATCTATTAGACTCATCTGTCCGTTACTCTCCTGTGGCTTCTTCATCCTTTAATTTGAAGGCTTCTTCCATACGGACATATCCCTCGATCTGAGCTAGCAGATCGGTAAAGTTCTTGGGATACTTTTCTTTAGAAAGAATAGCAAATCATTCTTCTGAAGGCCGTCCTTGAGTGTGGCCATTGCAATAGACTGATCCAGATTCCGAACCTCCAATGCAGCAGCATTAAACTGGATGACATAAGCTCGGATGAATTCTTCCTCCTTTTGCTTGACATTCATCAGAAAATTCAAACCTCGACACAGACGTCGGCTGCTAATGAAGTAGGTTGCAAACTGATGGCTCATCTGGTCAAAAGAGAAGATCGTACCTAGCTTCAATATCGAGTATCAGTTTCTTGCTGCTCTCTTTAAGGTAGATAGAAAAGCTCGGTATAATATGACTCTGGTGTGCCATGGAGCAGCATCATGGTTCGAAAGGCCTCTAGATGATCGATCGGATCAGAGGTTCCATCGTAGCTTTCACATGGAGAGAGCTTGAAGTTCGGTGGAACGGACTTTTGCATAATTCGAGAAGAGAAAGGAGGATCGGTGCAGACGTCGTCATAGCAAGTCAGGGTAATGTGGTAGAGTTTCTCAATCCATCGATCCATCTTCCATAGTTTATGATCGAGGGCATCGTTTTGATCGCAGATCTTGAAGGGCTTCCGACTACAGATGGGAAAGGTCTCCTCCAGAGGAGAATCATGATCTGAACATGGATCCTTTGCTCTTAATTTTTTTTTTCAGAGGTGATGGGTATGCTAGCCTAAGTACTCTCCATTGGGACCAATTTTCGACATCCTGATGGTAGGTTTTCTGATGGAGTTGCCGCCAGGGGCTACTGCATGGCCTGTACCATCTTGGTGAGGCACTGAATCTACTGCATCAGTAGGTTAAACTGCTCCGAATCTACCATGGCCGTCAGTGGAGGTGGAGGTTGAAGTGCCGATGATGGAGTAGAAATGGATGGATCTGACTTAGATCTTGGAGAAGAAGGTCGGCACGGTCGACTGAGCACCCCTTTAAGAATAAGGATACCTCAAAGACAGAGGCCCTCCTTCTAGCGTCAATTCTATTGGTGTAGAATCTGATCGATGCCGGATTGAACTGGAGCTAAAGGAGATGAGGTCGCCATCGGTGACCTGTAAAATAAAATTTCATCTGGAGTCGATGGTGGTGGCTTTGGTGGGACCCTCCAATGATCAAATCAGCTCTTCTGACCAACAAAAATGAAATGCTCAGAAAAGAAAAGTGAGCTTAGAGAAAATATATCTGGAGGATTTCTTTTTATAGGTGGAGCTTGATTGATAGTGACGGCCATACCGTCCGATAGTGGGCCGCTCGGAACTGCAAGGAGTTCAATATGGAGAAGAAGGTATCATCAGGCTGATAGTGACAGCCATACCATCGGGTCATGGGCCGTGTGAGGCTTGTTATGGAGACAAAGGTGCTACCAGGTTGATACTGACAGTCATGCCATCTGGTGGAAGCATGCGTTTGAAGTTCGACTGAGTTGGAGGAATTCGACTGCAAGAGTAATTCGAAAGGAATCTGGCTCCTGGAGGAATTCGGAAGGAGTTCAGCTTCCATAGGAGTCCGACTGAAGGAGGAGTTCGGAGGAAGTTTGGCTTCCATAGGAGTCCGACTGAAGGAGAAGTTCGGCTTTCATAGGAGTCCGACTGAGAGAAGAGTTCGAAAGAAGTTCGGCTCCCATAGGAGTCCGACTGAGGGAGGGATCAGAAAGGAGTTCGGCTCTCATAAGAGTCCAACTGAAGGAGGAGCTCGAAAAAGTTTGGCTCCCATAGGAGTGCGACTGAAAGATGGATCAGGAAGGAGTTCGACTCTCGTAGGAGTCCGATTGAAGGAGGAGTTCGACTCCCATAGGAGTCTAATTGAAGGAGTTCGGAGGGAGATCGGCTCCTATAGGAGTCCGATTGAAGGAGGAGTTCAGAGGAAGTTCGGCTTCCATAGGAGTTTGACTGAAGAAGAAGTTCGGAGGAAGTTCGGCTTTTGTAAGAGTCCGACTGAAGGAGAAGTTTGAAAGAAGTTTGGCTTCCATAGGAGTCTAACTGAAGGAGGGATCAGAAAGGAGTTTGGCTTCCATAGAAATTCGATTGAAGAAGGAGCTCAAAGGGAGTTCGGCTCCCATAGAAGTCCGACTAAAGGAGGGATCAAAAAAAAGTTTGGCTTTTATAGGAGTCTGACTGAAGGAGTTCGGAGGGAGTTTGGCACTCGTAGGAGTCGACTGAAGGAGGAATTCGGAGGGAGTTTGGTTCCCATAAGAGTCCGACCGATGGAGATATCTGGGAGAAGTCTGGCTCCTAGGAAAGTTCGACCGAAGAAGATATCTGAGAGGAGTTCGGTTCCTAGAAAAGTCTGATTGAAGAAGAAATCTGGAAGAAGTTCGGCTCCTGCAGAAGTTCAACTGAAGGAGGGATCCGAAAGGAGTTTGGCTCCCGTAGGAGTCCGACTGAAGGAGAAGTTCGAAAGGAGTTCGGCTCCTGTAGGAGTCCAACTGAAGGAGGGATCAGGAAGGAGTTCGACTCCCATAGGAGTCCAACTGAAGGAGGGGTTCGGCTCCCATAGAAGTCCGACTGAAGGAGGAGCTCGGAGGAAGTTTGGCTCTCGTAGGAGTCCGACCGAAAGAGAAGTTCGGAGGGAGTTCGGCTTTCATAGGAGTCCGACTGAAGGAGAAGCTCAAAGGGAGTTTGACTTTCATAGAAGTTCGACTGAGGAAGGAGTTCGGCTCCCGTAGAAGTTTAACTGAAGGAGCTCGGAAGGAGTTCGACTGTTGGAAGAGTTCGGTCGGCTGAAGAAGATCGGATGGGGTTTGGCCGCTGTGAGAGAATTTTTGATTGAAGCTCTTCCATGATTACCAGCTGTATTAGGCTAAGCCCTAGGTTGGACTTTGGTGGGAACTGGATTTATCCCCAATAAGTACTGATTTTGGTAACACATTAGTCGACAGGTTTGTTGGCAAAGATATTCAATATAAGCAGTATCATGAGTAAGAATCTTTGAGATCTTGATTAATTAATTTCAAGTGACCAATTTGATCATTTGTAAAACTAAGCATGCTAAAAAAATTTTAAGATTTTAGTGCAATATAGTCAAAAAATAAGAAAAATATATTAAAAAAATTAATTATTGGATTTGCAATAATGGCTTCTTTTTGGTCGAAAGTATTATATTTTGAATATTACTAGATCTTATACCTATGTTTTTATTATTGCATCTACTTATCAATGGGACTTAAGAGCCGCAATGTTTTTTTGGACATATTTTCAAAAAATAAAAATCAAATTATATCTGTTTCCTTCAAAAAAATTTCAAAAATAATAATAAAAAAATATGAATTTGAATAAATCCAACACAAATTAGTTGAGTTCGTGTTTTTTCAACTTTCCATGAAGAATATATAAAAATATTAAAAACTTTTCTAAATTAGAAATAACCTATGTTGTCTAAAAAACTGAAGATATGAAAAATCTAAATTATTACTTTGAATGTTTGATTTATTTTCATATTTTTTTTTAATTAAATTACAAACTAAATTATTATATTTATAGTTTGCTTTATGTTGAAATTTATTATTGTGATAGTTATTCTTCCATATTTGTAAATCAATAGGCCCGGGCATCGCATCCATATTTGTGGAGACCAATTATAGTAAATCAGCCATGTTTGAGACCATGGAACTAGTGGTGAGCTGACTTCCAAATGATAAAATACGACACACCAAGCACACCTTACTCCCCACCACATCCAACCGATGGGTTTTCTAGAAACCGGTCTCTCGATTACTCATTACGAATTTTGTCGAGAAACGGTGGTCAACCAGGTTCTTTTTTATTTTCTGATAAGAAACCACTTTTTTTTGGGGACATGAAAGGGCCTAGCGTGCACAAGCTTCCAACAAAAGAAATACTAGTAGAGCAAGATGATGAGGGCTCGATATGCATTTAGAGCTAGGGTCCTAGATTTGCATTGATTGTAATTGTTTCTTTATCTGGAGGAAGGTTTGTATTCGTGCCACTATAGTGGTGGCCCAGATTAAGTGGCTCATCAGTGATAAAACTTCAGTTGATATGAGTTACAATGCTTGTATATCTAGCCTATCTCTCTCACATTAGCTGACCTATATCAGCATGGAGATGGATGATGATTGGCGGGTTCATAGTTGATCACTAATGATGGTAGGGGTTGGAAGGCTCGGGATGTCATCCATCTCTTTGGAGATCAATTTGCTGGTAAGATCCATGCCATCTTTATCCCTATCCATCAGAGCCATGATTAGAGGGCATGGGCCCGGTTATGCTGCCCTATGGTTCCTGCCAAGGATTGCATTGCGATGTACATATCTGTAATGGAGAGGAGGACCGAGGTTGCTTAAATCTAGAGAGTGGCAGTCCACTCCAAGGTCAGACTCTTCCTCTGAAAGGTTGCTTGGCATTGGTTACTGACTCAAACTTTCCTTAAGGATAGAGGTATGGAGCGATTAGTTGCCTGCTCGATATGCAAGATGGAGTACGTGTTGGGTAGCGGAGCCTAATCCACCCATAAGAGGAGCTCAAGAACTAAGAAGCCAGAAAAAGCCCAGAAAAAAATCTAAAGAAAAAAGCCCAAAAACAAAAGAAAAGGAGGAAGGGGCCTGGCGGGCTCGGCCTGCTGGCTGGTGCGGCCCAAGTGCCAGCAGGCCAGGTAGGCCCCATTCGAGTGCATGGCCCAGGAGGGCTCGGGCGCGTGCGGCCCAGGCACTTAGTGCTAGCACATGGCCCATGCGGGCGTGCACGGCCAGGTGCCCGGTGCTGGCGTGCGGCACACACAAGCGCACATGGCCTAAGCGGGCACGTGCAGCCCTGGCTAATGCATGGCCCGGCCCCTCATGGGCACTCCCTGGCGTGCACGAGCTGGCCGCGAGTGCGCGGATGCGCGTGGGCCGACTGCTGCGGCCCGTGGCGATACACCAAAGGGCGTTTCCCTCTGGTTTCATGTAGTTCAATGGACCGAAAATTGGTTTCATGGGCATTTCACATGGTCCATAGAAAAATTTATGGGTCGGATGTGCGATCGGATGGATCAGGAGTACGGACGGATTTGATCGGATGGCCAGGAGTCAATTTGAGCTTGATTAGGATTGGGAACTCCGTTTTGGATGCGATTTGAAGCTCTGTTTTGGCTATTAAAAGGGCTATGGGCACTTGAGACTTAGCAGAACGTGTAGGATGCAGATAGAGCACCCAAGAGCTCTTTCAAGAGAAAGAAGAGATCTTTTCCAAGAGAGAAAAGAGAGAGGAAGAGAGAAAGAGAGAGAGAAGATAATGGTTCTTCTTGTAAGATTGAAGGTAGGGATTTTTCTTGTGTGCAATCTAGAGGATCACCAGATGAGTAAATTGCCTCTAGATGGAATTTTCTTCTTTCTGTTTGGCATTGTTCTTGCATCCAGAAGAGAGAGAAAAAGAATAATTTTTTTATTTTTTATTTTTTATTTTTTATAAACTTCTTGATTTTAGTAAAAATATTATTCTGTGTGGCCATGGACGTAGGAGCAAGAGACTCTGAACCATGTGAATTTTCTATATTTGGGCTTGTGAGATTTTATTTTTTCTTCTTTCTTCTGTAATTACTTTATCCGCTGTGCATCGCTCC
>QRFJ01007965.1:0-48392 GCA_006176705.1 Cocos nucifera | reverse complement strand
TTATCTCCAGTCGAGGTTGAAGGAGATCTTCATCTCCTATTGACATTGGCGTTGAAGCTCAGAAGAGATCTTATCTCCAGCCGAGGTTGAAGGAGATCTTATCTTCTTCTGATGTTGAAGTTGAAGCTTGAGGAAGATCTTATCTCCAGCCAAGGTTGAAGAGATCTTATCTCCTATTGATGTTGGCATTGAAGCTCGAGAGAGATCTTATCTCCAGCTGAGGTTGAAGGAGATCTTATCTTCAGTTGAGGTTGATGTTGAAGCTCGAAGAAGATCTTATCTCCAGCCAAGGTTGTTAACCACAAGGTCGAAGGTTCAAATCCTTTCTTTAGCGCCAATCCTATTAGTGCAGAATTTGGTTAATGCTAGATTGAGCTGGAGTTAGGGAAGAAGAGGTCGCCGCCAATGACCTACAAAATAAAATTCTATCCGGAGTCAATGGTGGCGGCTCCAGCAGGACCCTCTGACGATCAAGTTAGCTCTTTTGGCCAACAGAAATGGGGGTGCTCAGATAAGAATTCAGTAGAGTTTTGGGATGGAGAAGAGAGCTTATAGAAAATATATTTGGAGGATCCCATTTTATAGACGGAGCCTATCATAACCATCCAGTAGTGGAGTCACCCATAGCAGACTGATAAATGACAATCGTAATCATCCTGATAAATGATAGTCATAACCGTCCAATAGTAGGATCACCTATTCGTTGAGATTTAATAGTCGAAGTTTAAAGAAAGCAGACGTTGGTCGGTGAAGAACTTTGACATATATCAATTCTAGAGGAGTTCGGACTCCTAAAGGAAATATGGCTAGAGGGGATCATCTGGAAGGAATACTACTTGAAATCTAGAGTAATCCACTGAAAGAATCTAGATGAAGTTTGACTAAAGAAGAAGTCAGAAAGTAGTTCGGCTCCTGTAGGAATCCGATTGAAGAAGGGGTCCGAAAGAAGTTCGGCTCTTGTAGAAATCTGAGTGAAGAAAAAATTTGAAAGGAGTTCAACTCCTATAGAAATCCAACTGAAGAAGAAATTTAGAAGGTGTTCGACTTTTGAAGAAATTCATCTGAAGGAGAGGTTCGGAAGGAGTTTGGCTCCTATAGGAATCCTACTGAAGGAGTGGTTCGAAAGAAATTTGGCTCCTGTAGAAATCCAGTCGAAGGAGAAGTTTGGAAGGAGTTCGACCTCTGGAGAAATTCGTTTGAAGAAGAGGTTCGAAAGGTGTTTGGCTCTTGAAGAAATCCGACTGAAGGAGAAGTCTGGAAGGAGTTCGGCTCCTGAAGGAATCCATCTGAAGGAGAGGTTTGAAAGGAGTTCAGCTCCTGGAGGAATTCGACTGAAGGAGAAGTCCGAAAGGAGTTCGGTACATGGAGGAATCCTTCTGAACTAAGGTCCAAAAGGAGTTTAGCTCCTGAAGAAATCCGACTAAAGGAGAAGCCTGGAAGGAGTTCAGCTCCTGGAGGAATTCGTCTGAAGAAGACGTCCAGAAAGTGTTTGGCTCTTGTAAAAATCCAACTGAAGGAGAGGTCTGGGAGGGGTTCGATCGTCGGAGAAGTTCAGCTGCTGGAAGAAGAATTTTCAATCGAAGCTTTCCATGATTACCAATCGCATTAGGCTAAGCATCAAACTGGAATTCAGCGAGAGCGGGGTTTATTCCCAATAAGTATCATCTAGATTAGTTTTAATTCTTAGAGACTGTTACTTTATGTTTGCTGTAAGTAGAAATTTGATTTTTGTTTCATATTTAGCATAAGAAAACTATGTAATTAGTTTCTTTAAGGATCACTATGTAATTCTTTATGAAAGAAATAAAATTGCAAGTGGTTACTTAATTAACAGTCTCTATCAGTTACATGTAGATGTTTTTATTTTTAATGTCGAGAAAAATATGACTGCCATAGGAATAAAAAAAACTTAGGGTTAGTATTAGTGAAAGATATCTATAGCACTTTAGACTAGGTCATATAGCTGAAGACATGATTAAAAAATTAGAAAAATTTGAACTAATGGGTCTATTGACTTTCGAGTCATTTTTCAATTATAAATCATACCTTCAAGGAAAAATGACCAAGCTTCCTTTTCTAGGACATAGGAAAAGAGCCACTGACCTACTTGTCCTGGTACATACGGATGTATGTGGACCATTTGATGAGCTAGCTAGAGGTAATTTTTTCTAGTTTATCATCTTTACTGATGATATATCTTGGTACGGATATGTGTACCTGACATGACATAAGTCTGAAGCTTTTTAAAAGTTTTAGGAATTCAAACATGAAGTGAAAAAAAAAATCAGAAAGTCTATTAAGATTCTTTGATCAGATCAAGAAGGTGAATACCTTAATCGAACACCTAGAATGCCTCAACTCAACAAGATTTTAGAATAGAGAAACTAGACTTTATTAGATATGGTCCAATCTATTATGAGCTTCACGGATCTTCTTGAGTTTCTTTGGGGATATAGTTTAATGATAGCTATATACCTACTGAATAGGGTTTCATCTAAAACTATTCCTACTATACTATATAAGATATGACATAGTAAGAAACCAAGTATAAGTCTCTCAAAATTTAGGGTTGTCCGATCCATGTCAAGAGATAGCAGGCGGACAAGTTAGAGTCTAGGTCCCTTAGAGCTCGATTCATCGAATATCCTAAAGAGTCATTAGGATATTACTTCTCTCTTCTGGAAGACCATAATGTGATTATGGGTTGACACACCATTTTTTAAAAAAAATAGTTTGTTCAAGATGGTGGTATCAGAAGATAGATCAGGCTCGAAGAGAAAGTCTCCAAAGAGCAATGAGCCATGGAACCTTTGGAACTCAATCAGTCTGAGCCAATCTATACACTACCTCTTCCACCTCGTAGATCATGTATGATTTTTCATCCTCTTGAGAGGTACTTAGGTACTATTTCGAAGGATGTAGAGAAAATATTTCTCATGAAAAATGAGATTCATGATGATCATCTCAAGACCTATGATGAGGTGATATCAGATATTGACTCTGAGAAATGGCAAGAGACGATGAAGTCAGAAATTGACTCAATGTGGTCAAACCAAGTTTTGACCTTAGTAGATCCATCTGAAGGTATAATACCTATTGGGTGTAAATAGATCTTCAAGAGAAAGATAGGTAAAGATGAAAATGTGGAGACATTCAAGGCTAGGCTAATGGCAAAAGGGTATAGTCAGTGAGAAGGTATTGACTATCAGAAAACCTTCTCGCAAGTAGCCATGCTTAAATTCATCTGCACGTTGCTTGTAATTACAGTCTATTTCGATTATAAAATATGATAGATGAAAATAAAAACAACATTCCTAAATGGATATTTGAGGAAGATATCTATATGAAATAGCTCCTTAGTTTCACGTCCGGTGATGGTGATCACAAGGTCAGCAAGTTGCAGAGGTCCATATATGGACTTAAGAAAGTATCTCAGAGCTAGAATGCTTGATTTAATGATGTGACCAAATCATTTGATTTAATCAAGAACAAGTAAGAGCCCCGTGTTTTCAAAAAGGTCAGTGAAAGTGCTATTATTTTTCTCATACTATATGTGGATGACATCCTCCTAATTAAGAATGATATTTTTATGTTAACCTCAGTCAAAGTGTGATTGTCAAAAGAGTTCTCTATGAAAGATCTAGGAGAAGCATCCTTCATTTTAGGGATTAAGGTCTATAGAGATAGACCGAAGAGGATGTTGGGTCTCTCACAGAAGTGTACATAGAGGAGGAGCTGAAGTGGTTTAGTATGGAAAACTCCAAGAAGGGACTAGTGCCCTTCAGACATGGCATTCATCTATTCAAAAGGATGTGTCCCAACACAGCTGAGGAGATTGAATGCATGAGTAGGATCCCTTATGCTTCGACAATAGGGAGTCTCATATATGCCATGTTATGTACACGACCTGATATCGCCTATGCTGTGAGTGTCACAAGTAGGTATCAATCGAATCAAGGCGAAGAGCATTGAGCTTCTATGAAATGTATCCCTAAGTACTTAAGAAGGACTAAGGATATATTTCTGATCTTTGGTAATAGAGAACTCTAGGTTTAGGGGTATATAGACTTAGAGTTTATGTTTAATATAGATGATCAAAAGTCGACATCTGATAGTCTATTCTTGTACTATGGTGGTGTAGTAAGCTGGAAGTGTTCCAAGCAGATCATGATAGTGGACTCTACCACGAAAGCAGAATATATTGCCACCTTAAAAGCTACGAAGAAAGTATTTTGGTTCAAGAAGTTCACCACAAAGCTCGAAGTGATGCTATCTGATGCCGTCCCTCTGTACTATGATAACAATGATGCCATAGCCCTGGCTAAGGACCAGAGGTCTCACAAGAAGTCCAAGCATATCTAGCGGTGGTATCACCTCATCCGCAATTACCTCAAGAAGGGATACGTCGAGGTCAAGAGAGTCGACACCGCAAACAATGCAACTGACCCATTGACGAAGCCGTTGAGTCAACAGAAGATCGAAGCCCATCTTGAGAAGATGGAACTTAGATTTGTAGTCAATTGGCTTTGGATCAAGTAAAAGTTTGTTAGATGGGTGCCCTAGAAGCCAAATTGACCAACACTTGTAATAAACTTTCTAGGTTTATTTTTGTAATTTTAACTAAAATTAACAAAAGGGTTAGTTTCTATCATATTGTGTATTTAAAGTGTCTGTGACACATCCTTTGAGTTAATGGGCATAATAATGCATATTTTTAAGAGTTGAAAATTTAAGATGTGTGTTATCATAATTAACACATAAACTACTCCCGATCATAGGATCATCATGAGGATGGTAATCGATCCAGAAGATTGGTGTACGATCGCTTTCTTAGGATAGATGAGTCTTGAGTTTATGAAGTGAAGATACTAGAGTGAGAGTACAGGTACTTGTTAAGAATAAGGGCACTAAGCATGACTATCTTGAGCAGTCATCAAGGAGTATATCTTCTCATCGATGACTAGCTCGATGCTGCAATTGTGTGTTTGGTTCTTTGACCTGAGGTGCATTGACAGTTCACCTTGGGTGTGTTATAGTTTGACTATATCAAAACTCAATCTTCTAGCCATTCAGAATCTTGAGATGTATGTTGGCTATAGCATATTCATTGTAAAAATTGGATTGCACCAAAAGAAGATCTGTCAACCTCGGTAGAGGAGTAGCCCTATGATGATCATGAGATCATGTACTTAAGTCCATGGCCTTGGCGGTGTGAATTAATAGAAAGGAGTTTCTATTAGGTTTTCACATCAAACTTGAATCAAATGATTTATTGATATGATGGGTGTTAGGTCTGACGAGTTCATCTTAACCTTGATCCTATCGGGACTCATGATAGAAGAACCCAATCACACAAGTAACTACTCTGAGAGGTTCATATTGGGTTTTGATAGATTGCCACCATATGCTGTTAGATATCATTAATGGATTTTGAGATCAATTAGAATTATCTTGATGATCGATGATTCAAATTGGATGAATTAGAAGAGTTCTGGTCCATCGAAAGTTATTTTGATGATGTTGATGATGGAGATCATAACATATCTCATTACCATATAGAACAGAACATAACTAGATGGCTTTGGGGGAAATCAGGTTCAAGGCTAGATGATTGTGTTAGATATATGTGCCCTAGAAGCCAGAATTGGCTGACACTTGTAATAGACTTCTAGGGGCAAAATTATAATTTTGACTATAATTAATAAAATGGGTTATTTTCTATCACACCTGTGTATTTAGTGTCTGTGATACATCCTTTGAGTTAATGGTAATGATAATTCATATTTTCAAGAGTTGAAAATTTAAGACATGAATAATCATTATTAACTCATAAACAGCTCCCGACCATAGGATCATCACGAGGATGGTGATTGATCCGGAAGGTTGGTGTACGATCGCTTCTCTTTAGTAGATGAGTCTTGAGTCTACGGTGTGGAGACACCGGAGCGAGAGTACAGGTACTCGTTAGAGAACGAGGGCACTGAGCGTGACCACCTCGAGTAGTCATTAGGGAAGTCTACCTTCTCGTCAATGACTGACTCGATGCTGCAGTAGTGTGTCTGGTTCTTTGACCTGAGATGCATCGGCAGTTCACCTTGAGGGTGTTATAGTTTGACTACACCATTACTCGGTCTCCTAGCCATATGGAACCCTGAGGTGTATGTTGGCTATAGCATGTTCATTGTAGGAACTGGATTGCATCAAGATGGGATCTATCTACCTCGGTGGTAGAGGAGCAGCCCTATGATATGATCATGAGAATCAAGTCCAGAAAGCCCATGGCCATGGCAGAGTGAAATAATAGAAAGAGTTTCTATTTAGATTTTCACATTGGACTCGAATCGAATGATTACATCATATGACAGAGACTAGGGTTTGACGAGTTCACCTTAACCCTAATCTGATCGGGGCTCAAGATAGAAGAACTTAATCACACAGGTAGCTGCACCAAGAGGTTCGCATTCAGCTCTGATGGGTTGCCACCATATACTGCTAGGTGTCACTGGTGGATTTTGGGAGCAATTAGAATGATTTAGATGATCGATCATTCTAGCTGTTCGAATCAGAAGAGTTCTGATCCATCGAAAGGAGTTTCGATGATGTCTATGATAGAGATCATGACATATCCCATTACCATACAGAAGAACTGAACCTAACTGGGTCACACAAACAAGGGTTTGAATCTGGTGATCATCAATTGAACTGATCTAGTTCAATTGATCTGAATGAGATTCAATTAGGTTCAAGGAAATCGTGCTAGCACTCGATTGAACCTAACGTTCTTCTTTTTACTATCATAAATAAGTTGTCCTGACTGAGCCAAAGGAGTTTGTGCTCAATCAGAGGCCTTCATATGGTCTGACTGGAGGTTGTCCAAGTCAGAATAGGTTGTCTTATTTGTAAGACATTACCTGCCATTTTTGGTCACCTGCCATTTCTTGTTCTTTGACTTTGGTCAAAAGTCTACCTTTGACTGGTCAAACGTTGACCATTGACCCTTTGACTTTTGACCACATGTCATGCACCTATTGGAGAGCTGGTGGGGGCCTTGTCCCCCTGCCAGAACCTGGCAAGGAGAAGGGCGCACGCCAAGGGTGGCGTGAGCCCAAGTAGGAGGCGCCTAGGAGTCCTTGTTGGACAAGGACTCCACCTCCCTTTTGGATTCCAATCAGAGTTCTTACTAAGAATCCAGTTTGACTGGTCTTAGGCGCCCTCTAAGGAGGAATCCAGGGGTCTCTATTCCCAACCAATCAGATTTAGATCTGATTTCACAAAGGGTTGTGATTGGTTGGAGAGGAAGAGGAGTTGGATCACAAGCTTAGTCTATAAATAAGACCCTGCGCCCAACCCTAATCCAAATGAATTCAATTGAGAATTTCCCATGCCCCAAGGCTGCCTCTCCCCTCCTTCTCCATGCCATACTCTCTTCTCCCCTTGCTCTCCACGTCCAAAAGTGTTTTGGACTTAGGTTGGTGCGATTCAGATCAAGGAAAGGCGATCAAAAGCAAGAAGGCTGCGCTGCTGCAAAAGGACGACTGCAGATCTTCAAAAGAGTTTTGAAGATCCTCCAGATCAGATCCAGATCTGATTTTTGGAGGTGTGATAGAGAAGAAGAGGATCTCCAGATCCAACCCGAGTGGATAGAGACCGTAGAGAGAGGCCAGGCGCTCGAGTGGATACCGGTAGAGGCCAGGCGCTTGCGTGGCTAGATCCAGAACCTTCCGCTGCAATCAGGATCATCTACAGGGTAATAGGATTACCCAAATCAGGTAAATTAAATTTGATTTAATTTATCTTATTTTATTTTATTTATTAAAATAATAAGAATCAGATCTGAAATATATCAAGATCTGATTAAGATCAAGAGAAAAATTTTTGAAATATATCTCTTGATCTGATCAGATCTGAACGAACCTGGACCGGGAAATCAGGATTTCCCTTCAACTGGTATCAGAGCCATGGTTCTAAAATTATTTAGATCTGATTTTAATTTTATTTTAATTAGAAAATAAAGTGATTTCAGATGTCACATGAGATGTGATCAGATCTGAAATCAGAAAAAATTAAAATTAAATGATTTGGATCTAAGAACATGAAGATATGCATGACTAGTTCTAGAATAGAATAGTTCTATAGAATAGTTTTGCATGTCTTTGATTTAATCTGATTAAATCATATTTTAGATCTTCTTATTTACTATTTTTCTGATATTATAAGTGTTATAATAACATCTGATAAACAGCAAATAAAAATTATTTAATTTTAAATATCATATGAGATATGATTAGATGCATGACTAGACTAGTTGTAGAATAGTTCTACATAATTGTCTAGATTAGAATTTATTTTGATTAGATCAATTTAAATCTAATTTTTTAGATTATTATGTGATAATTTAGATCTGAAAACATGCATGATTATGATACATGAGATGTATGCAAAATATGCCATGATTAGATCTAAATTTGTATATGAGATATATGATATAGATCTATAACTGTTTTGTAGTATTTGAATGTTCCTGATTAAGGCGTTCCTCTTGGCCGTCCGGTCATAAGAACGAAGAAGGGTTTAAAGGCCCTCTCTTTCCCATTCGATGGGGTGTTCTTATGATGTGTAGGGGTGCTGCGTGTTCGTCCTTAATCAGAAACCCAAAACTTACTTTCTGCAAAACCCTAGATCCTGAAACCCTAGGATTTATTGTGCATATTTTGTTTATGAACCCAACTTAATTAAGAATTAAGTTTATGGAATATTAATTAGGTCTAAAATTGAGAATTTCAGATCTAAGACATATTCATAATACTGGGTTCGGGCTTGGGTAGCTCAATTAGGTCTAAGCGGTTGATCAAACCGAATCAAGAGTTGGTTAGATGGGATCAACAATGCTTAAATTGACCAGCCTAATAGGATTAAGTCTGGGTCAAGATCGAGTCACGATCAAGCAAGACCTAATTAGGCTCAGAGGTTAGAGTCTGGATTGTAGGCTAACCCAATTGGTTCTGACTCAACAATTTGGTGTCTAAGGTAAGTTTGGCACAGACGACCGACTGGTTTTTAATTGGAAGCTACTCGACCTGAATGCGTTCTTGTACGAGTTAATGGCATATTCCTTCCACCGGTCTCACTTACCTGGCCATATCTGTTGACACAGTTCTGATCTGAGGTGGTCAATAATCCGAGCTGACCCATGCCACTAGGTTAGTCATAATTGTTATGACTAAGCCAAGTCTAGTTTAATGAGACCTGAATCAATTCTCCCTAAGAAAAGATTAAGTCTGAGGTCTTCCACCATTGTAGATGTGCGGGCCCTTCCCGGGGTTGATTGTTCTCGGCTGGATACAGTGGCTCAGTTGCACCGGGAAGACGCAACCATGTCTATTAGGCATTGGATGCTATGGGCTGGAGGATGAGTTGGGCTCAATATTCTGGATACGGTGAGAGACTCAATTAGGAACCCAGTCTATGCAAATGGTGGGTCTGACTTAACTAAGGAGTGGATCAATATTCCGGATACGGTGAGATTCATGAATTAGAGACCAAGTTTGGGTGCACCATGATTAGAGAATCATTGAACAAGAGTTGTTCACTCATTGGCTAACCCATCACCAATAACTGTTAGGTGAGGTGATGAGTCAGTTGGTGAGACCGCACCACCCACTAGAAATCATTCAATCGCGGAGATTTTCGCATCTCTACAGAGGGAGTGTAGGGATCCGAGAAAATAGTGGGAGCTAATTTGTTTAAAAATAAAATCCCTAAACAAATTGGTCAAGTCAAAATTACAGTATCTAACTAGAATCTTTGACTCTCTACAGGAAAATGTCTGCGTCCAACCCATTGGCACGTATCCTAGACACACATAGACTGACTGGACCCAATTATAAAGATTGGCTCAGGAACTACAAAATTATTTTGGGTTCAGAGAAGTTAACACATGTTTTGGACCAGGACCCTCCCACCTTACCAGCTCGTCCATCCACTGAACAGAGAGCGTCTCTGGAAAAATGGATTGACGAAGACAATAAGGCCAGATACTACATGTTGGGCTCGATGTCTGATGAGCTCCAGCGCCAACATGAAGATATCGGGACTGCTCGCCAAATGTTGGCTCACCTGCAGGAGATGTTTGGTGAACAGAGTCGCGCAGCCAAATATCAAGTCACGAAATGACTTTTTAAGGCTAAGATGCGTGATGGGCAGTCAGTCCAAGATCACTGTCTGACAATGATCAAGGACATGGAAGAGCTTGAGAAGCTCGGTGTGAAGTTGGACTTGGACTTGCAGAACGATATTATTCTGCAATCCTTGACTGATGCATATGGGCAATTCATCATGAATTACCACATGCATAAACTTCAAAATTCCTTGGCCGAGTTGATGAATATGCTGGTTACCGCTGAGCTTTCTATGAAAGGTTCTAAAGGCTCAGTTCTTGCTATGGAACGGACTTCTTCCAAAAGAAAGTCTTATGGAAAGAAAAAGAAGTCTGTGAAAAAGCAAAAGGTGGAAGGATCAAAGAAGAAGAAGGCAGAACCGAAGAAGAAGGTCGATGGCAAAGGAAAGTGTTTCCATTGCAACAGCGACGGCCATTGGAAGCGGAACTGCCCTACTTACCTGGCCACCCTAAAGAACAAGAAGGAAGGTCCTTCTGGAGGTATGCTCGTTATTGAGTCTAACCTTACGGTTTCTTCTGCATCCAGTTGGGTGCTTGACTCTGGTTCTAGTGCTCATCTGTGCACTTCTATGCAGGGTCTTGAGGATAGCAGGAGGCTGAGGGATGGAGACATGATCCTACGCGTCGGTAATGGAGCAAGAGTTGCTGCAGTAGCCGTGGGAACATACCCTCTTCGATTACCATCTGGTTTAGACTTAGTTTTAAAAGACTGTTATTTATGTGCCTGCAGCTAGCAGGAATTTGATTTCTGTTTCATGCTTAGCACAAGAAGGTTATGTGATCACCTTCTTTAAGGACCATTGTAACATTCTTTATGAAAGAAATAAAATTGCAAATGGTTTCCTTATTAATGGTCTTTATCAGCTACATATTGATGTACCTATTTTAACTATCGAGCAAAACGTGAATGCCAAACGACCTAGGGATAGTCCAAACGACAGATATCTATGGCACCTGAGATTAGGTCATATAGCAGAAGATAGGATCAACAAATTGGAGAAAAATGGGCTATTGAGTCCATTGACTTTTGAGTCATATCCAACTTGTGAATCTTGTCTTCAAGGCAAAATGACTAAACTCCCTTTTGTTGGACATGGGGAGAGGGCCACAGATCTCCTTGCCCTAGTACATACTGATGTGTGCGGCCCATTTCGATGTGCCGGCTAGAGGCAATTTTGTCTACTTCATTACCTTTACCGATGATCTGTCTAGGTATGGGTATGTGTATCTTATGAGACACAAGTCTGAAGCTTTTGAAAAGTTCAAAGAATTCAGACATGAAGTAGAAAAACAAACTGGAAAACCCATTAAGGTTCTTCGATCAGATCGAGGAGGTGAATACCTTAGCCGGGAATTCCTAGACTATCTTAAGGAAAATGGCATAGTCTCTCAATGGACTCCACCAGGAACACCTCAACTCAACGGGGTTTCAGAACGGAGAAATCGGACTCTATTGGATATGGTTCGATCCATGATGAGCTTCACAGACCTCCCTGATTTTCTTTGGGGACACTCATTGTTAACTTCAATCTATCTACTGAATAGGGTTCCCTCTAAAACCGTTCCTACCACACCGTATGAGATATGGCACGGTAAGAAACCAAGTCTGAGTCATCTCAGAATTTGGGGTTGTCCGGCTCATGTCAAAAGACAACAAGCGGACAAGTTAGAGTTTAGGTCCTTTAGAGCTCGATTCATAGGATATCCTAAAGAGTCATTAGGATACTATTTCTACATTCCAGAAGACCACAATGTGATTGTGAGTCGACATGCCATCTTTCTTGAAAAATAGTTTATTCAAGATAGCGGCATTGGAAAGCAGATTAAGCTTGATGAGAAAGTCTCACAAGTGGAACGAGCTAAGGACCAAGTGGAACCAAATCAGGTTGAGCCAATAAGAACACTACCTCCTCCACCTCGTAGATCGGAAAGAGTTTCCCGTCCCCCTGAAAGATACTTAGGTATTATTTCAGAGGACGTAGAGGAAATGTTCCTCATAGGTAATGGTGCTCATGGTGATGATCCCAAAACCTACAACGAGGCGATATCAGATATCGACTCCGAGAAATGGCTTGAGGCAATGAAGTCAGAGATCGACTCGATGCACTCAAACCAAGTCTGGACCTTGGTAGATCCACCAGAAGGTATAGTACCTATTGGGTGTAAATGGATCTTCAAGAGAAAGATTGGTGCAGATGGGAATGTGGAGACATTCAAGGCTAGACTAGTGGCAAAAGGTTATAGTCAACGCGAAGGCATTGACTATCAGGATACCTTTTCCCCAGTAGCTATGCTAAAATCCATCCGCACATTGCTTGCCGTTGCAGCCTATTTCGATTATGAAATATGGCAAATGGACGTGAAAACGGCATTCCTAAATGGATATCTTGAGGAAGATATCTATATGGAACAGCCGCTAGGTTTCACATCCAGTGATACTGATCACAAGGTTTGCAAGCTGCAAAGGTCCATATATGGACTTAAGCAAGCATCTCGGAGCTGGAACACTCGTTTCAATGATGTGATCAAAAAGTTTGGTTTCATCAAAAACGAAGAGGAACCATGTGTTTTCAAAAGGGTCAGTGGGAGCGCTGTTGTCTTCCTCGTATTGTACGTGGATGACATCCTCCTTATTGGGAATGATATTCCCATGTTGACATCAGTCAAGATGTGGTTGTCCAAGGAATTCTCCATGAAAGACCTAGGTGAAGCATCCTTTATTCTAGGAATTAAGGTCTATAGGGATAGACCGAATAGGATGCTAGGACTTTCACAGAAGATGTACATAGAGGAAGTACTAAAGAGGTTTAGTATGGAAAACTCTAAGAGGGGATTAATACCCTTCAGACATGGTATTCATCTTTCCAAGAAGATGTGCCCCAGCACACCTGAGGAAATAGAGAACGCATGAGCAAGATCCCTTATGCTTCTGCAATAGGGAGCCTCATGTATGCCATGCTATGTACACGACCTGATATAGCCCATGCTGTGAGTGTCACAAGCAGATATCAGTCAAATCCAGGTGAAGAACACTGGACTTCTGTGAAATGTATCCTTAAGTACTTGAGAAGAACTAAGGATATGATGTTGGTCTTTGGTAATGGAGAACTCCAAGTTCAGGGATACACAGACTCGGACTTCATGTCTGATATAGATGATCGAAAGTCGACATCTGGCAGACTGTTTGTGCTGGAAGAGTTCCAAGCAAACGGTGATACCATCTCATCCGCGATTACCTTGAGAAAGGTTACGTTCGAGGTCAAGAGAGTCAACTCCGCAGATAATGTGGCAGACCCACTTACAAAGCCGTTGGGCCAGCAGAAGATCGAAGCCCACCTTGAGAAGATGGGACTTAGACTTGTAGCCAATTGGCTTTAGGACAAGTGGGAGATTGTTAGATATATGTGCCCTAGAAGCCAGAATTGGCTGACACTTGTAATACACTTCTAGGGGCAAAATTGTAATTTTGACTATAATTAATAAAATGGGTTATTTTCTATCACACATGTGTATTTAGTGTCTGTGATACATCCTTTGAGTTAATGGTAATGATAATTCATATTTTCAAGAGTTGAAAATTTAAGACATGAATAATCATTATTAACTCATAAACAGCTCCCGACCATAGGATCATCACGAGGATGGTGATTGATCCGGAAGGTTGGTGTACGATCGCTTCTCTTTAGTAGATGAGTCTTGAGTCTACGGTGTGGAGACACCGGAGCGAGAGTACAGGTACTCGTTAGAGAACGAGGGCACTGAGCGTGACCACCTCGAGTAGTCATTAGGAAGTCTACCTTCTCGTCAATGACTGACTCGATGCTGCAGTAGTGTGTCTGGTTCTTTGACCTGAGATGCATCGGCAGTTCACCTTGAGGGTGTTATAGTTTGACTACACCATTACTCGGTCTCCTAGCCATATGGAACCCTGAGGTGTATGTTGGCTATAGCATGTTCATTGTAGGAACTGGATTGCATCAAGATGGGATCTATCTACCTCGGTGGTAGAGGAGCAGCCCTATGATGATCATGAGAATCAAGTCCTGAAGCCCATGGCCATGGCAGAGTGAAATAATAGAAAGAGTTTCTATTTAGATTTTCACATTGGACTCGAATCGAATGATTACATCATATGACAGAGACTAGGGTTTGACGAGTTCACCTTAACCCTAATCTGATCGGGGCTCAAGATAGAAGAACTTAATCACACAGGTAGCTGCACCAAGAGGTTCGCATTCAGCTCTGATGGGTTGCCACCATATACTGCTAGGTGTCACTGGTGGATTTTGGGAGCAATTAGAATGATTTAGATGATCGATCATTCTAGCTGTTCGAATCAGAAGAGTTCTGATCCATCGAAAGGAGTTTCGATGATGTCTATGATAGAGATCATGACATATCCCATTACCATACAGAACTGAACCTAACTGGGTCACACAAACAAGGGTTTGAATCTGGTGATCATCAATTGAACTGATCTAGTTCAATTGATCTGAATGAGATTCAATTAGGTTCAAGGAAATCGTGCTAGCACTCGATTGAACCTAACGTTCTTCTTTTACTATCATAAATAAGTTGTCCTGACTGAGCCAAAGGAGTTTGTGCTCAATCAGAGGCCTTCATATGGTCTGACTGGAGGTTGTCCAAGTCAGAATAGGTTGTCTTATTTGTAAGACATTACCTGCCATTTTTGGTCACCTGCCATTTCTTGTTCTTTGACTTTGGTCAAAAGTCTACCTTTGACTGGTCAAACGTTGACCATTGACCCTTTGACTTTTGACCACATGTCATGCACCTATTGGAGAGCTGGTGGGGGCCTGTCCCCCTGCCAGAACCTGGCAAGGAGAAGGGCGCACGCCAAGGGTGGCGTGAGCCCAAGTAGGAGGCGCCTAGGAGTCCTTGTTGGACAAGGACTCCACCTCCCTTTTGGATTCCAATCAGAGTTCTACTAAGAATCCAGTTTGACTGGTCTTAGGCGCCCTCTAAGGAGGAATCCAGGGGTCTCTATTCCAACCAATCAGATTTAGATCTGATTTCACAAAGGGTTGTGATTGGTTGAGAGGAAGAGGAGTTGGATCACGAGGTCTATAAATAAGACCCTGCGCCCAACCCTAATGCAAATGCAATTCAATTGAGAAACCCCATGCCCCAAGGCTGCCTCTCCCCTCCTTCTCCACGCCATAGTCTCTTCTCCCCTTGCTCTCCACGTCCAAAAGAGTTTTGGACTTAGGTTGGTGCGATTCAGATCAAGGAAAGGCGATCAAAAGCAAGAAGGCTGCGCTGCTGCAAAAGGACGACTGCAGATCTTCAAAAGAGTTTTGAAGATCCTCCAGATCAGATCCAGATCTAATTTTTGGAGGTGTGATAGAGAAGAAGAGGATCTCCAGATCCAACCCGAGTGGATACCGGTAGAGGCCAGGCGCTTGCGTGGCTAGATCCAGAACCTTCCGCTGCAATCAGGATCATCTACAGGGTAATAGGATTACCCAAATCAGGTAAATTAAATTTGATTTAATTTATCTTATTTTATTTTATTTATTAAAATAATAAGAATCAGATCTGAAACATATCAAGATCTGATTGGGATCAAGAGAAAAATTTTTGAAATATATCTCTTGATCTGATCAGATCTGGACGAACCTGGACCGAAAAATCAGGATTTCCCTTCAGATTGATCCTGACTTTCTCCTTCTACTGACTTTCTGGTTTGTCTTGACAGAGTCAAATTGGATTTGGCTTATCTAAAAATACTATATGAGTTTATCCTAATCTGACTGGGTCTTGTCATAGTCAGATTAAGGCTTGTCCTGAAGGGATCAGGGCTTGTCCTAAATCCATGCAAAGGGTGTCAGGATAAGGGTCAATTTAACCTATTCTTTGCAAGAAGGAAAGGGAGAGGGGCATGCACCCCCTAGAGATTTACTTGGGTAGCATGCCACCTTAGCAATTATGTGGATTAGAGGGTGAACTTCCCTTTTGTTGCACACCCCATGTGGATTAAAGAGGAGGCATCCCATTTGAATGGGTCAAAGAGTGTTGATATGATCAAACTCTAGGAGATTTGATCTCATGCCAACCTCCTCCCTTATCTCATCTCCACACCACTTTCTCCACCATTTTGTTTACAAAAATCTAAAGAAAATTGGTGTGGGCATGGGATTTAGGTGGAGATTCCTTCTTCTTTAAGCAAAGTATTTGCTTAAAGCTCTAGGACTCTAGCAAGCTCTAGGATTCTAGGGCTGCGCATAGATCATAAATAAACCTCTTGCTAAAGGTGTTTGACATTGAATTTAATTTACAGCAAAGCCCTACCACTTCATCGATCTCCACACCTCACTCTTTGATTCCCTCCCTCTTCTCCATGCCCAAATATGTTCGACAAAATCAAATTCAAGTGTTGAAGGCTGCTGTGAAAAGAACTAATCAAGATTATTTCGGTCGTGAGATGATTGCGGTGCTGCCAAAGATCAGATCATTGGTAAATTAGATTGACATCAGATCTAATTTTTTGAGATTAGATCCAATAATAGAGAACATCCAAATCTGATCCGAGTGGACTCTGGTAGAGGCTTGGCACATGTGCAGCTAGCATCAGATCCTCAAAGTGTAGTCAGATCATCGGCAGGATAAATAGTTTACCCAATAAGGTAACATTAGATGTTATAGATTTTATATTAATTTTAGATTTTGCAATCAGATCTAAAAACTCTCTGATCTGATCGGATCTTAACAAAAAAAATTTAAAAATCTCACTTTTGATTTTATCAAATCAGATCAATTTTGTAGTAGGAAAACTAATTTTTCTTCAATCCATGTACAGTGTAAGGAAGACAATAATGCTCTCATTGACCTTCTTGAATATACAAGATTTCTTCTCCTTCTTGATAAGATTAAATAATTTGATTACATCATTGAAATGAGCATTCCAACTCCGAGATACTTGCTTAAGTCAATAGAAGGACCTTTACAGCTTGCAGACCTTGCGATCACGAACACCTGATGTGAAACCAAGGGGCTACTCTATATAGATAGCTTCCTCAAGATATCCATTTAGGAACGCGATTTTCATGTCCATCTGTCATATTTTGTAATCGAAATATACCGCAATGGCAAGCAACATGAGAATGAATTTTAGCATAGCTACTAGCAGAAAAATATCCTAATAGTCAATGCCTTCACGTCGACTATACCCTTTCGCCACTAACCTGGCATTGAATATCTCTACATTCTCATCTGCACCTATTTTTCTCTTGAAGATCCATTTACATCCAAAAGGTACAATACCCTCAAGTGGATCTACCAAGGTTCTGACTTGGTTTGAGCACATTGAGTCAATCTCTGACTTCATTACCTCTAGCCATTTCTCGAAGTTGACATCTGACATTGTCTTATCATAGTTTTTGGGATCATCACCATGAATCCCATTTTTCATGAAGAACATTTTCTCTATATCCTTTGAAATAGTAGCTAAGTACCTCTTAGGAGGATCAAAAATCTTATTTGACCTACGAGGTGGAAAAGGTAGTGTGTCGATCGACTCAGACTGATTGGATACCTTTGGTTCTTTGGCTTGTTACTCTTCGAAGACTTTCTACTCAAGCCTAATCTGTCACTCGATGCCATCATTTTGAATAAACTATTTTTCAAGAAAAATGACGTGTTGACTTACAATTACATTATGGTCTTCTGAAAGGTAGAAATAATATCCTAAGGACCTTTTAGGATATCCAATAAATTGAGTGCTAAGAGACCTAGACTCTAACTTGTCCGCCTGCTATCTCTTGACATAAGCCAGACAACCCCAAATTTTGAGATAACTTAGACTTGGTTTCTTAGCATGCCATGTCTCATACAGTGTGGTAGGAATGAGTTTAGATGAAATCCTATTCAGTAGGTGTTGGTGCAGAATCTGGTTGATGCCAGATTAGGCTAGAGTTGGGGAAGAAGAGGTCACCATTGGTGATCTGCAAAATAAAGTCCCATCCAGAGTCGGAGGTAGTGGCTCCGATAGGATCCTCCTGTTAGATGTATGCCGTAGAAGTCAGATTGGCTAACACATGTAATACACTTCTAAGGATACTTTTATAATTTTAACTATAAATTAATAAAAAAATTATTTTCTATCACAGTGTATTTTAAAGTGTATGTGATACATCCTTTGAGTTAATGGTAATGATAATTCATATTTTCAAAGAGTTTAAAATTTAAGATATAAATTTTCGTAATTAACTCATAAATTGCTCCAAACCATAGGATCATCACGAGGATGGTGATTGATTCGGAAGGTTGGTGTACAATCGCTTTTTCTAAGTAGATGAGTCTTGAGTCTATGGTGTGGAGACTCTGGAGCGAGAGTATAGATACTCATTGAAGAATGAGGGCACTGAGCATGACCACCTCGAGCATTCATAAGAAGGTTTACCTTCTCATCGATGACTGGCTCGATGTTGCAATAGTGTATCTGATTCTTTGACCTAAGGTGCATCGACAATTCACCTTGAGGGTATTATAGTTTGACTACACCATAACTTAGTCTCCTAACCATTCGAAATTTTGAGATGTATGTTGGCTATAGTACGTTTATTGTAGGAATTGGATTGCACCAATAAGGGATCTATCTACCTCATGTTGGGAATTGTGTCCCAAAGCTAATTGTCAGCTTGTTGACAATTGAGATATTATAATTAATTTATTAATTAATAAAAATTTTTTAGCATCTTTTTTCATCATAAATTTACTTCTTCTAATAAACTCCATTATTGTGATGAAGTCCTTAGGACTATTTAGTTTTGATAAAAAGAGGATTTATTGATTAATTTTTAAATTTGTTCACAACCAAATGATAGGTTATTAATTAGGATGACAGCATCTATCGAGTATAGGTCGCTATATACCATATAGTTTGGTTGTGCTCTTAACCAAGAAGTGTGCAGACACTAGTATGGCATACAGGTGAGATGTATGGGTACATCATTATTGAACATGACCAACTCTAGAGCATTCTATTGTCCAGAATGTCTCTAATGAGATATAGGTATAAGTATCCTTTAGACCTGAGATCACCTCAGTGACTTGCAAGCAACTCACTGTGCTTTGGTACCGGACTAACTAAATTTCTAATTCAACAATGACAAGCTTCTGGGCACAGTTTAATACTTACAAAGTCAGAGTGTGATCAAGATGGAATTGACCACTCCAAGAGTTAGAGAAAAATGTATCACTGTATTTCAATATAATAAAACTTTGGTAAGGA
Organism: Cocos nucifera; assembly: GCA_006176705.1. Lineage (NCBI taxonomy): Eukaryota > Viridiplantae > Streptophyta > Magnoliopsida > Arecales > Arecaceae > Cocos > Cocos nucifera. The sequence continues at coordinate 28,962 of QRFJ01007965.1, read as the reverse complement.
TAATCCATCAGATGGATTTGATATTTTGAAATATAATATGGACAACCTGATCAGAGTTGATAGTTGAACTCTGAGGTATCTCAAGAGCATTATGGTCAAGAAAATGAATTATATGAAAACTATATTCTCATTGATTCTAAGGATGGTATTCTACACCTTCGACCTATCCGATCGATGGGTATCATTGCTAGATGGTCTCTTCGATTGGTATAAAAATTTATTTCTATACTACAGCTTAGGTTCAGACCTATAAGGTCACACACATTAGAGTTCATATTCCAATCGGATGGTTGATCAGTGATTTAGAATCATTTTAGGATTAAACAATCAATAAAGTTGATGTTTGACCTAGTGCAAGTGTTGCAGGAGGATTGATTAGCAATTCTGTTGGTAATTAACTTAATTTGATTAAGCTAATAGTCTAAGATTAAGTTTAATTAAATATAATTTAATTAGATTTGATTTGAGCTTGATTGAATCAAGTCTAATTGACTTATTGGATAAGCCAAGTGCAAGAAAGAACTAGTCCTAGTCTAACTAGAACTCAGATCAACCCAATTTTCTAAATTGATTAGAAAATTAATTTAAAATTAAATCTAATTTAATCTAATTTAATTAAATCCTTAAATGGGTTAGGGTCTTATTTAATTTAGTTGGTTTATTCTTATTTTTATTTGGTTAAAAGATCTTATTTGACCAGGTCAAAATAGGACTCCTAGTGTGACTACGACTCCCTATTCCTTGCAGCACCTAATCCTTGTGGTCCACCCCTTTCTCTGTATATTTTTATGTGAAAAATCTCCATGCCCCAAGCAATATCATGCCTTCCTTCTCTCTTCCTTTTTCTTATATGGAAATTTGTTTGATGACCAAGTCAAAAGAGGAGATTGGTTTTGCTTTAGGATTCTATGAGATAGAATCCTAGTCAACCAAATGACTTCCTTCCTTTCATGCCTCCACCTCCCTATTCTCTCTCTCTCTCTCTCATGGCATTCTTTGGCATTTGTTGCACCCTCCCTTGCTGGTCCATGGTAGAAAAGTAAGGTGGGGGCGCCTAAGAGTTGGGTGCCCCAACAACCTGCCATTTGGTGACTTTCCTGTCTAGATTTTTGACCAACCTTGGACTCTGCATATCTCTTTATTTAAAAAAAAAATTAGCTACAATTATTGTGGATTGTAGAAATTTGAGATATATTTTTTGTGCAGAAAATTTAGAGAAAAATTCATCTAGGTTGAGGAGATATTAAAATCACAAGTCAGGATTCTAGAAGAAGAACAAAGAAGAAGAAAAGGGTCTTCTTCTAAGTTTTTTTTTTTGTTCTAGATCTCTTCCTCCCTTTTTGTGAGATTTTGAGAGATGTCCTAGCATCACAAATCTTCTTCTTTTCTTCTGGTATTTTGGAGTGTCCATGTTTTGAAGAAGAAAGCATCGGATCGACCGTCGAAGAGAGAGCAGTACAGTGCTAGTATACTGTGCTGATTTCCAACATCAGAATTTTTGATCGTGCTTGTGGGCTCATGTGGATGACTCCTAGAGGCTGAATGTGTATGCAGCTCGTGACTTCATCCTAGTGCCTAGATCAGTAAGTTAGAACATCTAACTTGCATAGGTAATAGATCTGATCTATTAATTTCGTACCTGCATTAGATGTAGTGTAGATCTATGTTGGTGTCATCAACTTTTTCCTTCTCCTTCATGTTTTTAATTTTTTATTTAATATCATTCCTTGATCATGTAATAGATCTAAGATTTAGATATTTATATATTTATTTAAATAAATATTTAATTTATTTAAATTTTTCGCTGCCTGATCTTGTAAAAGTTTTAAGATCTACCCATGAACCCCTAGATCTGGTTCCTTCAAATGGTATCAGAGCCTAGGTTCTTATTACATGATTTTTATGTATGTTTAGATTATTTTTTAGATTAAATTAAATTTATAATCTAATTATTAAATTTAAAATTAAAAAAAAAATTAGATCTCATGAACTGCCATAAGGTTGTCCTGCTATAAGGTTTATTCCTTATAGTGAAAAGATTATCTTAGTTCATGATGATTTAACTTTAAACATAAATTTATTAAATTTAATATAATTTTATTTATAATTTAATAGATTTAAAATAGTTTTTGATATGAAAATAAAATATTTTAGATTGCATGGACTGCCATAAGGTTGTCCTGCTATAAGGTTTATCCCCTACAGTGGATAGGTTATCTTAGTACGTGTTGATCTAAAATATTAATCACAAAATTTTAGATTAGATCTAAGAGATTTTATGATATGATTAAAAATATCTTAATATAGTTTCAATCATCATAAATATGTTAGATTTGATCTAGGAAGATTTATGATTGATTATTATTGAAACTGTTTCAATTACATGAACCTATTTAGATTAGATCTAAAGTAGTTTTATGTTTATTTTACTTGCATATTGATTATGAATCAAATATGCAACTTGGTTGATAGAACCATATTGTAAAAATATTTTACAAACATGAAAATCATTTTCAAAAAGCCAAAACCCAACCCTCAATCCGAAACTTAATTAAGAATTAAGAAGTTGTTTGATTAGGTTCTAGGATTGTAAATTAAAGATCCTATGACATGAATCATAACACATTAGGTTAATGGATTAGTGGGGATTAGGTCCATTAATTGGATTAGACCTAAGGTTAGATTAAAGAATGGACTTAATTAGAGAATTGACTAAATCTAATCAATTGTTGTCTTAGATTAGGTCAAGGATTCTCTAGATCAATTATAGTAGTTGTAGTTGGTCAAGTCCATGTCTTTAACAAGAACCAAATGGACTTGATTCTTGGCAAAGAGGTCTAGCTCAAATTGATAGGTTGATCTAATCAAGACTAATTAAATCAGTTGGTATCTAAGGTAAGTTTGGCACATACGATCGGTGGTTTTTAATTGGCAGTACACTTACATGACCATTTTCGATGGTGTCTAAGGCAAGCTTTGGCAGACCCTTCCATCGATCTCACTTACCTGGCCTTCTTGATGAGATTGAGTTTTGAATAGATCACTTGATAATTTGAGTTGACCCATGTCAGTTAGGTAAATTAGTGTGATTGATTTAGGTGCTCCTAGACCAGCCTATTAGTGGTCTCCCTTAAGCTGACTTGGTGAAGCCAATGGGAGGATCATGATAAGCTGGTTAATCTGATCTACTCATTTCTATAAATAAATCCTCTAAAATTATTAGGTCCCTAAAATAAAATAGTTATATGATAATTGGTTCATAGCCTCCCATTAAAGTGGATGATAATGGGTCCATCATTTGAATAATCATTAAAGGTCCAAAGGCCTGGTGCTTATGGGTTGACGGAATTATCATTCATTATATGATCTCTTGGATACATCTTTCTAAATGGTGGTCAGGTGGGCCAACCAAAGTTAGGTCTGATCATTCATTGGTTGGATGGGCCAAGTATGGTCATGTTAATGGTTGGACCTAATTGGACCCTTTTCTGAGAAGACCAAAGCCAACTGATTAGGGTCTGAGGTAAAATTTAATTACTGAAAATTATTTGGAGAAACAATTAGTTATGAACCTATCCTTAGATGTATATGGGTGGGCCAACCAAAGTTGGGCTTGTGTACAGTCTATGTGGATTCTAGTATCCACTAAGAAATTAGGATAATTCCTTGAATTGGAGGTAGAGGCTATCAATTCAAATAAAATAGTGGGAGACCCTTTTGATTAAAGTCCAAATCTCTAGGTTTAATAAATCAATTACTAATTAGGTTATGTTTTTCCTTGGTACAGATATGGCCACTTTTTTATCACTCTGATTATTGTTGGATAATGATAAGTTGGTGGAACCCAACTTCGGTAGCTAGTACCAAAAGTTGAAGATTATCCTGGAGCATGAACGGATCCTATATGTGCTGACGGATCCTACACTTGAGGAGCCAACTATTAATACACATGGAACAGTCAGAGATACTTATCAGAAGTGGCTCAGTGATCGAACCATGGTACATTGCATTATGCTGGCTATGATGAGCGATAAGTTTAGTCGCAGGTTTGAGATAGCTCAGCCAAATGAAATGCTCCAAGTGTTATAGGATTCTTTTATTACACTCGATGATGTTGAGAGGCACAAGACTAGTTGTGCAATCTTCAACACCAGAATGCAGGATGGAGCCTCTGTCACTGATCATACTATACATGATTGAGCTGATAGAGTGCTTGAACAAGCTCAGCTTTCCCTTGCACAAACAATCTAGGAAAGAAGCAATACTAAACTCACTGCCCAAGTCTTATCTCCCATTCCTTACACATTATAGAATGTCAAAACCTGAAGTTGACTACCATGGGTTACTGGGGTTACTTTAGAACTTTGAGAAGGATCACCAGCTCCACAAAGAGTCGATGAACTTAGTGGGAGGTTTGTCTTCTCGTTCTTGATCCTTTGGAAAAGGAAAGAAGACCAAGAAGAAGAAAGCCAAGAAGGTGCATGTTCAAGCTAGGACATCTGTGCAGGCTCAGACCTAAAAAACCAAGCCCAATAAGGGTCAAGCCAAATGCTTCTTCTACAAGAAGTGGGGGCATAGGAAGAGGAACTGTCCTCAGTACATTGCCTCCCTAGACCCGAACAAGCAAAGGAAGAAGAAAGCTATTGCTGGGCAAGGTATTTATATGATAACTCCTTGCAATTTTTCTATGTATGATATTACTGACTGGGTATTGGATACTAAAAGTTCTTATCATATTTACAATTCATTGCAAGTATTGTAGTCAGTAGAAGATTCGAGCAAGGTGAGATATTCCTGAATGTTGGAGATGGAAGATCAGTTTCAGTTCTAGCTTTAGAAATTTTAAAACTTATATTTGAATCTCATACCGTTGTTCTTAGTGATTATCATTTATATCCTAGTTTCCTTTTAAATATCATTTCTATAGGTCTTTTGGCCATGAACAATTATGAAATTTTAATAAAGAAATGAGTTTGTAATATCATTATGAATGGTGTTACTACTTTCTATGGACAATTGAATAATGGTGTATATATCTTATCACAACCTATTAATGTAGTCATTCAACTAGCAAACATCCTAAATTAGATACTATGATAGATATCTATTTATGCACTCTAGGTTAGATCATATAAACAAGAATAGGATAAGTAGGTTGGCTCAAAAGGGTATCCTCAAACTTAGTGATTGTGAATCGCTTCCAACCTATGAATCCTATCTTCTTGGTAAAATGACTAAGTCACCTTTTACTAGAAAAGGTGAGAGAGTCACTGAACTCTTAGGACTAGTACATACTAATGTATGTGGACCAATGAGTACTAGTGCCAAAGATGGATATGTCTACTTCATCACTTTCACAGATGATCTATCTAGATTTGGATATGTCTATCTGATGAAACATAAGTCGGATTCGTTTGAAATGTTCAAATTGGAAAAAGTATTAAAACTCTTCGGTCTGACTGAGGAAGGGAATATCATTCTAGTGAGTTTCTCACATATCTAGAAGAGAATGAAATTCTCTCCCGATGGACTCCTCTAGGAACACCATAGCATAATGGTGTATTCGAAAGGAGTAATCAAACTCTATTAGAATGGTCCGATCCATGATGGGTTTTGCTAGCTTGCCGATATCCCTCTAAGGATATGCACTCGAATCGGCTTGCTATCTTTTAAACATGGTTCTAAGTAAATCTATGGTTAAAACTCCATATGAGATATGGACAAGACATAAGTCAGTATTTTCACACCTTAAGGTCTGGGGGTGCTTGGCTTATATCAAATGATTAATTATAGATAAACTTAGACCTAGGTCTGATAAGTGCGCATTTATAGAATACCAAAAAGAGATCAAAGGATACTATTTCTACTATGCTGATGAACAAAATGTGTTCATCAGCCTTAGGAAAACTTTTTTAGAAAAGAAGTTCCTTAGTGAAGGAACTGTTGCCTCTAAGGATGAACTTGATGAAGTTCAACAGGTAGAAAGTCCGACATAAAATGTTGAACCTAAGTCGGATTTGATCAGATCAGATCCAAAGCCTAGTGAACCCACACCATTAGCGATCTGATAGAGTACCCCACCATCTGGAAAGATACTATAGATTCTTGGTCTAGGATGGTGGTTCCATCGAACTCTATGAGAACAATGAGGATCCGATCACTTATATGGATGCAATGCAGAGATCTGACTCTGAGAAATAGCTAGAAGTCATGAGGTCTGAAATGGATTCCATGAAGATCAATGATGTATGGACATTAGTTGACCCACTTGAAGGGATTAAATGCATTGGATGTAAATGGGTATTCAAAAGGAAAAAAGGCATAGATGGAAAGGTGGAGACCTATAAAGCCCATCTGATTATCAAGGGGTATCATCAACGTTATGGTATTGACTATGATGACACATTCTTCCAAGTGGCAATGCTCAAATCTATTCAGATAATGCTTGTAATAGCTACCCACCTGTACTATGAGATCTGGCAGATGGATGTGAAGATGGCTTTCCTAAATGGAGAGCTAACGAAGAGGTGTATATGATACAACCTAAGGGATTCACATCCATAGATGAGTTCAAGATGTGCAGGCTTCAAAGATCTATTTATGGATTACAACAAGCATCTCGGAGTTGGAACATGCATTTTGATAAAGTGATCAAAATGTATGGCTTCGTTAAGAATGGAGAAGAATTCTATATTTACAAATGGACAAATGGTCCAACAGTGGTATTCCTTATTTTGTATGTGGATGATATTCTCTTAATCGAGAATGACATTCTGACATTATAAGGAATAAAAGTCTAGCTGTCATCATAATTCTACATGAAGGACTTGGGTGAAGCATCCTACATCCTAGGGATGAAGATCTATCGGGATAGATTTAAAAGGATGTTTGGTATATCCCAGTCTACGTACATAGAAACTGTGCTAAAGAGGTTCAACATGGAGAATTCCAAAAAAGACTATCTCTTGATAGGGCAAGAAATTTTTCTCTCTAAGAAGGATTGTCTGACAACTCCTGAAGAGAGAGAGAGCATATGAGTAGAATCTCATGCTTCGATAGTGGGTCTATTATGTATGCAATGACATGTACGAGACCAGACTAGCATACTCACTAGGAGTAGTGAGTAGATACCAGTCTAACCCTAGAGAAAATTACTGAAAGGTGGTTAAAACCATCCTTAAGTATTTAAGAAATACTAAGAACCAATAGTTGGTTCATGGTGAGTCGGATCTGAAACTTGTGGGATTTACAAACTCCAACTTTCAATCTAACCATGATGACAGTAAAAGTGTGTCATGGTATATCTTTACTCTAAATGGTGGAGCCATCTATTAGAAAAATTTCAAGCAGCATGCAGTGGCTGACTTTGTTTGCGAAGTAGAGTACATGGCAGCATCAGATGCAGCAAAGAAAATTATGTGGCTGAGAAAGTTTATCACCAAGCTCGGAGTAGCATCCTTCATTGATGGTTCAGTCCTACTATACTACAACAGCACTGGCACCATAGCTCAAGCAAAGGAACCGAAGTTACACCAGCGGACAATGCACATTCTGCACTACTTTCATTTAATCCCTGAGATCATGGATCGTGGTGACGTCGATCTCCAAAAGATTGATGGAAAGGAGAACCTAGCCGACCTCTTCACTAAAGCCCTGACAATCAAGTAGTTCGACAATCATAAGTCGAAGATGGGTATTAGATACTGTGCTGAGTGGCTTTAGGATAAGTGGGAGTTGTTGAAAATTATGTCTTAAAGCCAATCATCAGCCTATTAATGGTTAAGATATTATAATTAATTTATTAATTAATAAAAATTTTTTGGCATCTTTTTTTATTATAAATTTACATCTTCTAATGAACTCCATTGTTGTGATGAAGTTCTTAGGACTATTTAGTTTTAACAAAGAGAGGATTTATCGATTAGTCCTTAAATTTGATCACGAACAAATGATAGGCTGTTAATTAGGATAACAACATCTATTGAGCATTGGTTGCTATATGCCATATAGGTAGGTTATCCTCTTAATCATGAAGTGTGGACATACTGGTATGGCATATAGGTGAGATGTATGGGTACATCATCATTGAACGTGACCAACTCCAGAGCATTCTACTGTTGAGAATATCTCTGATGGGATATAGGTATAAGTATCCCTTGGACCTGAGATCACCTCAGCGACTTGCAAGCAACTCACTATGCTTTGGTATCAGACTAAATAAATTTTTAATTCAGCAATGGAAGGCTTCTGGGCATAATCAAGTACTTGCAAAGTTGGAGTGTGATCAAGATGGAATTGACCACTCCAAGAGTTAGAGAAGAATGTATCACTTTATTTCAATATAGCAAAATCTTGGCCAGAGTAATCCATTAGATGGATTTGATATTTTGAAATACAATGTGGATAACTTGATCAGAGTTGACAGTTGAACTCTAAGGTGTCCCACGAGCATTATGGTCAAGGGGATGAATTATATAGAAACTATATTCACAAGGGTTCTAAGGATGGTGTTCTACACCTTCGATCTATACGGCCATCGGATATCATTGTTAAATGGTCACTTCGATTGATATAGAAGTTTATTCCTATGCTATTGACTTAGGTTCAGACCTATGAGGTCACATAAATTAGAGTTCATATTTCGATCGAATGGTTGATCAGCGATTTAGAATCATTTTAGGATTAAACGATCAATATGATTGATGTTCAACCTAGTATAAGTATTGTAGGAGGATTGATTAGTAATTTGATTGCTAATTAGCTTAATTTAATTAAGTCAGTAGGCTGAGATTAAGTTAAATTAAATATAATATAATTTAATTTGGTTTGGGCTTGATTGGATCAAGTTCAATTGGCTTATTGGATAAGCCAAGTGCAAAGAAGAACTAGTCCTAGTCTAACTAGGACTTGGGTCAACCCAATTTTTTAATTTGATTAGAAAATTAAATTAGAATTAAATATAATTTAATCTAATTTAATTAAGTTCATAAATAGGTTAGGTTTTTATTTAATTGAGTTGGTTTACTCTTATTTTTATTTGGTTAAAAGATAGTGTTTGACTAGATCAAAACAGGAGTCCTAGTCTAACCAGGACTCCCTATTCCTTGCGCCACCTAATCCTCATGCCCCACAGCATTCTCCTTATGTTTTCACATGAAAAATCTCCACAACCCAAGCAATCTCACACCTTCCTTTTCTCTTCCTTTTTCTCATATGAAAATTTGTTTGATGACCAAGTCAAAAGAGGAGATTGGTTTTGCTTTAGGATTCTATGAGATAGAATCCTAGTCAACCAAAAAACTTCCTTTCTTTCATGTTGCCACCTCCCTATTTTTTCTCTCTCTATCTCATGGCATTCTTTGGCATTTGTTGCACCCTCCCTTGCTAGTCCATGGCGGAAAAGTAAGGTGGGGGTGCCTAACTCTTGGGTGCCCCAACAAGCTACCATTTGGTGACTTTCCTATCTAGGTTTTTGACCAATCTTGGACTCTACGTATCTCTTTATTTAAAGTAAACTTTTGAATAAAATTTTTGTAGATTGTAGACATTTGAGAGGTATTTTTGGTGTAGAATAATTAGATAAAAATTCATCTAAATCATGGAGATATTAAAAACACAAATAAGGATGTCTAGAAAAAGAACAAAGAAGAAGAAGAGGGTCTTCTTCTAAGTTTTTTTTTTTTTTTGTTTTAGATCTCATCCTCCCTTTTTTGTGAGCTTTTGAGAGATGTCTCAACATCACAAATCTTCTTCTTTTCTTTTGATATTTTGGAGTGTCCAAGTTTTGAAGAAGGAAGCATCGGATCGACCATCGAAGAGAGATCAGTATAATGCTAGCATACTGTGCTGATTTCCTGCATCAAGATTTTTGATCATGCTCATGGGCTCGTGTGGAGAACTCTAAGAGGTCAGATGCATGTGCGGCTCATGACTTCATCCTAAAGTTTGGATGAGTAAGTCAGAACGTCTAACTTACATAGGTAATAGATCCGATCTTTTGATTTTATACCTGCATTAGATGTAGTATAGATCTAGGTTGCTGTGATCAACCTTTTTCTTCCCCTTTATGTTTTTAATTTTTGATTTAATATCATGCCTTGATCATATAATAGATTTGAGATCTAGGTATTTATATATTTATTTAAATAAATATTTGATTTATTTAAGTCTTTCGCTGTCTGATCTTGAAAAAGTTTTAAGATCTATCCATGAACTGCTAGATCTGGTTCTTTCACCTCAATAAATGAGGAGTAGCCCTATGATGATCATGAGAATTGAGTCCATAGCCCTTGGCCATGGTAGAGTGAAGATGATAGAAAAAGTTTTTATAAAGGGTTTCACATAGGACTCGAATCGAATGATTAATTTATATGATAGATATTGGGTTTGACGAGTTCACCTTAATCCTAATCCAATCAGAGCTCAAGATAGAAGAACCCAATCACACAGGTAGCTGCACAAAGAGGTTCACTTTTAGTTCTAATGGGTTGCCACCATATACTGCTAGGTGTCACTGATGAATTTTTGGAATAATTAAAATAATTTTGATGATCGATCATTTAAATTGTATGAATCAAAAAAATTTTGATCCATCGAAAGGTATTTTGATGATGTCGATGATGGATATCATGACATGTCTCATTACCATAAGGAACTGAACCTAACTGGATCATACAAATAAGGGTTTGAATCTAAATGTCATCAATTGAGCTAACCTAGTTTGATTAATTTGGATTAGATCTAATCAGGTTCAAGGTAATTATGCTAGCACATGATTGAGCCTAACTTTCTCCTTCTGTAATCTTTCTGATTCATCGCAAGCGAGTCGAATTTGATTGACTCATTCCTGTATCTTGAACGAGTTTATTTTCATCTTAGATGTCACATCAAATATGATTAGATCTAAAAATTTATGAGGAGAAGACGTTCATATCCTATCCGAGTGGATACCAATAGAGGCTAGGCATGTGCGTGGCTCCTTCCAGAACCTCAGGAATCAACAGGATCATCGTAGGATAATTAGATTACCAAATCAGATACTTAAAATTAAATCTAATTTAATTTTATTTTTAACTTTTAATATCAGATCTTTATAATCAAATCTGATTAAAATTTTAAAAAAATATTTTTGAAATATTTCTTCAGATCCAATCATATCTGAACAATGCTATGCTGGAAAAATAGGTTTTTTCTTCAACTAGTATCAGAGCCAGATTGTAGTTCTTTGGATCTACTTTAGATCTAATTTTATTTTTATTTTTATTTAATATTAAAAGATTTTAGATATCATATTAGATGTGATTAGATCTAAAATCAGAAAATTAAAATTAAATCATTTAGATCTAATATGTATGAGATGCATGACTAAACTGGGAATAGAATAGTTCTATATGTAGTCTAGTATAATCATATTGTTAATTTGATTAAATATAATTTTAGATCTATTTAATTTTTATTTTTTTGATATTATAATTATTATAATCAATTCTAAAAAATATAAAATAAAGTTTTTAATTTTTGATTTATTCATATGTGATATAAAAATATGCATGTTTAGACTAGTTGTAGAATAGTTCTATAAATTATATAAAATAGTTTTATTTTGATATGATCAAATTTAAATCTATTTTTTAGATATTATGTATGATATTTTAGATCTGAAAAATATGCATGTTAAATTTAGTGATGATACATGAGATGTATGCAAAACATGTATTACTTAGATCATTAATTATATATGTGATATATGATCTAGATCTAACTAGTTTTATAATTTCAATTATATTTCTGATTAAGATATTTTCCTTGATCACCTGATCATAAAGATGAAGTAGAATTTAAAGGCCCTCTCCTCCCATTCGATGAGGTGTTATTATGACGTGTAGGAGCGCTGCATGTTCATCATTAATCAGAAATTAGAACTTATTTTTTACAAAATTCTAAATTCTAAAATTCTAGGATTTTGATACATATTTTTATTTATGAATCCAAACATAATTAAGAATTAAGATTATGAAACTAATTAGATTTAAAATTAAGAATTTTCAGATCTAAGACATTTTCATAAAACTGGGTTTGGGCTTGGGTACCTTAATTAGGTCTAGTGGTTGATCAAATCGAATCAAGAGTTGGTTAGGTGGGATCAAGTGTGCTTAGAATTGACCAGCCCAATAGTTGTAAGTCTGGGTCAAGGTCGACTCACAGTCATATGTGATCAATCCAATTAAGACCTACATTGGCTCCATGGTTCGAGCTTGGATTGTAGGCTAATCTGATTAGTTCTGGTTCGATAATTTGGTGTCTAAGATAAGTTTGATAGATATGATCGATTGATTTTTAATTGGGAGCTACTCGATCTGAACGCATTCTTGTCGAGATAGTGGCATATCCCTTCCATCGGTCTCACTTACCTGGCCATTTGTGTCAATCCAATTATGATTTGAGGTGGCTAACAGTTCAAGGTAACCCATGCCACTAAGCTTGTCATAACCATTATGACTAAGTCAAGTCTAAGAGATCTAAATTAAATCTTCCTAAGAAAAGATTAAGTCAATTGGTCTTCCACCATTGTAGATGTACGGGCCCTTTCCAAGGTTGATCATTCTCGATTGGTTATAGTGGTTCAGTTGCACCGAAAAGACACAACTATATCTATAAGGCATTGGATGCTATGGGTTGGACTCAATATTTTGGATATGATGAGGGATCCAATGAAAAATCTAATTCATGTAAATGGTGGATCTGACTTAACTAAGGAGTGGATCAATATTTCAGACATGGTGAGATTCATGAATTAGAGACCAGGATTAGGTGCACCATGATTAGAGAATCATTAGATAAGAGTTGTCCACTCATCGATTAACCCATCACCAATAACTATTAAGTGTGGTGGTAACCTAGTCGATGGGACCACACTACCCACTAAAAATCAATTGATTGCAAAGATTTTTGTATCTCTGCCTAGGGAGTGTAGGAATTTGAGAAAATAGTGGAAGCCTAATTTATTTAAAAAAAATAAAATTTTTAAATAAATTAATTAAATCTAATTATAAAATCTAATTAAAAACTTTGACTCTCTATAGAAAAATGTCTGTGTCAAACCCACTAGCCCGTATCCTGAACACCCATTGACTGACCGGACCCAACTTCAAGGATTATTTCCAAAACTTCAAAATTATTTTGGATTCTGAGATGTTGACTCATGTATTTTGACAGGACCCTCCCACTTTACTAGCCCGTCCATCTGCTGATCAGAGAGCATCTTTAGAGAAGTGGATAGATGATGATAACAAAGCCAGGTATTACATATTGAGCTCGATGTCTAATCAGCTCCAGTGCCAACATGAAGACATTAAGACTAGCCACCAAATGTTGGCTCACCTACAAGAGTTGTTTGGTGAACAAAGTCGCGCAGCCAAATATCAAGTCACTAGAAGATTTTTTAAGGCTCAAATGCATGATGGGCAGTCGGTCCAAGATCATTATCTGATGATGATCAAGGACATAGAAAAGCTTGAGAAGCTCGATGTCAAGTTGGACAAGAATTTATAGATTGATATAATTCTACAATCCTCGACTGATGTATATGGGCAGTTCATCATGAACTACTATATGCATAAACTATAGAATACTCTAGCTAAACTTATGAATATACTGGTTACTGCTGAGCTTTCTATAAAAGATTCTAAAGGCTTAGTACTTGATGTGGAGTAGACTTCTTCCAAGAGAAAGTCTTTTGCAAAGAAGAAGAAGTTCGTGAAGAAGCAGAAGATGAATAGTGGAAAGAAGAAGAACATAGAGCCAAAGAAGAAGGCCGCTGTCAAAGAAAAATATTTTCATTGCAATACAGACGGTCATTGGAAGCAAAACTACCCCTTGTACCAGCCAGCCTGAAGAACAAGAAGGAGATAGGTCCTTTTGGAGGTATGCTCATTATAAAATCTAACCTTAGGTTTCTTCTACATCCTGTTGGGTGCTTGACTCTGGTTCTAGTGCTCACTTATGCACTTTTATGCAGGGTCATGAGGATAGTAGGAGGCTGATGGATGATGAGATGATCTTACGTGTCGAAAATGGAGCAAGAGTTACTGCAGTGGCCGTGGGAATCTACTCTCTTTGATTACCATTAGGATTAGATTTAGTTCTTAGAGACTATTTTTATGTGTCTGTAGCAGGCAGAAATTTGATTTCTGTTTCATGTTTAGCACAGGAAGGCTATGTAATTAGTTTTCTTAAGGACCATTGTAATATTCTTTATGAAAAAAATAAAATTACAAGTTGTTTCTTTATAAATGGTCTCTATCAGTTACATATTGATATTTCTATTTTCAATATCGAGCAAAATGTGAATGCCATAGGATCAAAATGACCTAGGGATAGTCTAAACGATAGGTATCTATGGCACCTTAGGCTAGGTCATATAGCGAAAGACAAGGTTGACAAATTAGAGAAATTTGGACTATTGAGTCTGTTAACTTTCAAGTCATATCCGATTTATGAATCATGCCTTCATGGCAAAATGATCAAGCTCTCTTTTGTAGGACATGGGAAAAGGGCCATAGAACTACTTTTCCTAGTACATACCGATGTGTGTGGTCCATTTGATGTGCTGGCTAGAGGCAACTATGTCTACTTCATCACCTTTACCAATGATTTATCTCAGTATGGATATGTGTGTTTGATACAACATAAATCTGAAGCTTTTGAAAAGTTCAAAAAATTCAGACATGAAGTAGAAAAATAAATTGAAAAACCCATTAAGGTTCTTCGATCAGATCGAGAAGGTGAATACCTTAGTCGAAAATTCCTGAACTATTATAAGCAAAATGGCATAGTCTTTCAATGGACTCCACCTAGAACATCTCAACTCAACGGAGTTTCCGAATGAAGAAATCGGACCTTATTAGATATGGTCCAATCTATGATGAGCTTCATGGACCTTTCTATGTTTCTTTGAGGACATAGTCTAATGACCGCTATATATTTACTAAATAGGATTTCCACTAAAATCGTTCCTACCACACCATATGAGATATGGCATGGTAAGAAACCAAGTCTGAGTTATCTTAGAATTTGGGATTGTCTGGCTCATGTCAAGAGACAACAGGCGGACTAGTTAGAGTATAGATCCTTTAAAGCTCAGTTCATAGGATATTCTAAAGAGTCATTAGGATATTATTTTTATATTTTGGAAGACTATAATGTGATTGTGAGTCGACATGCCATCTTCCTTAAAAAATAGTTTATTTAAGATGGTGGCATTGGAAGGCAGATTAGGCTCAAGGAGAAAGTCTCTCAAGAGCAATAGCTAAGGACCCTATGAAATCTAATCAGATTGAGCCAGTCCAATCACTACCTCCTCCATCTCGTAGATCAGAAAGAATTTTCTATCCTCCTAAAAGGTACTTTGGTACTATTTTAGTGGACGTAGTAAAAATATTCCTCACGAAAAATGGGGTTCATAGTGATGATCCCGAAATCTATGATGAGGCGATATTAGATATCGACTCCGAGAAATGGTTAGAGGCAATGAAGTTAGAGATTGAATCAATGCACTCAAACCAAGTCTAGACCTTGGTAGATTCACCTAAAGATATAGTATCTATTGGGTGTAAATTGATCTACAAGAGAAAGATAGGTGCAAATGGGAATGTGAAGACATTCAAGGCTAGGTTAGTAGCGAAAGGGTATAGTCAGTGAAGGCATTGACTATCAGGATGTCTTCTTAACAGTAGCCATGCTAAAATCCATCCATACATTGCTTGTTGTTGCAGCCTATTTTGATTATGAAATATGGCAGATGGACGTGAAAATGACCTTCTTAAATGGATATCTTGAGAATGATATCTATATGGAATGACCGCTAGGTTTTACATCCAGTGATGCTGATCACAAGGTCTGCAAGCTACAAAGGTCTATCTTTGGACTTATGCAAACATCTCAGAGTTGGAATGCTCATTTCAATGATGTGATCAAATCGTTTGGATTCATCAAGAATGAGGAGGAATCATGTATAGTCAAAAATTTCAATAGGAGCTCTATTGTCTTCCTCGTACTGTACGTGGATGACATCCTTCTTATTAAGAATGATATTTTCATGTTGACCATAGTTAAAATATGGTTATCAAAAGAGTTCTCTATGAAAGATCTAAGAAAAGCATCCTTTATTCTAGGAATTAAAGCCTATAGGAATAGACCGAATAGGATGCTGGGTCTCTCACAAAAGATATACATAGAGGAGGTACTAAAGAGGTTTACTATGGAAAACTCTAAGAGGAGATTGGTGCCTTTCAGACATGGCATTCATCTCTCTAAGAAGATGCATCCCAACACACCTTAGGAGATTGAATGCATAAGCAATATCCCTTATGCTTCAGCAATAGGATGCCTCATGTACGCCATGCTTTGTACACTACCTGATATCGCCCATGCTTTGAGTATCACGAGCAGATATCAGTCAAATCTAGATAAAGAGCATCGAACTTCAGTGAAATGTATCCTTAAGTACTTGTGAAGGACTAAGGATATGTTCTTGGTTTTTCGTAATGAAGAACTTCAGGTCCAAGATTATACAGACTCAGATTTTATGTCTGATATAGATGATCGAAAGTCGATATCTAGTAGTCTATTTGTGTGTAATGGTGCTGCTATCAACTAAAAATATTTCAAGTAGATTGTGATAGCAGATTTCATCATGAAAGTAGAGTACATCGCTGCATCAAAAGCTGCAAAAGAGGCATTCTGATATAACAAGTTTGCTGTAAAACTCGAAGTGATGCCAGTAGATGCCATCCCTCTGTACTATGACAATAATGGTGCCATAGCCCTAGCTAAGGAGCTAAGGTCTCACAAGAAATCCAAACACATCAAGCGACGATTCCACCTCATCCGTGATTACCTTGAGAAGGGTTACGTTGAGATCAAGAGAGTCGACTCCACGGATAATGCGGTAAATCCACTGATGAAGCTTTTAGGCCAGCAGAAGATCGAAGTCCACCTTGAGAACATAAGACTTAGATTTGTAGCCAATTGGCTTTAGGTCAAGTGCGAGTTTGTTAGATGTGTGCCCTAGAAGCAAGATTGGCTGACACTTATAATACACTTCTAAGGGCAATTTTATAATTTTGACTATAAATTAATAAAAGAATTATGTTCTATCATAGTGTGTATTTAAAGTGTAAGTGATACATCTTTTGAGTTAATGGTAATGACAATTCATATTTTCAAAGAGTTAAAAATTTAAGACATGAATTTTTATAATTAACTCATAAACTTCTCTCAACCGTAGGATCATCATGAGGATGGTGATTGATTCAAAAGGTTGGGTATGATCACTTTCTTTAAGTAGATGAGTCTTGAGTCTACGGTGTGGAGACATCGGAGTGAGAGTACAGATACTCGTTAGAGAATGAGGGCACTGAGCGTGACCACCTCGAGCATTCATAAGAAAGTCTATTTTCTCATCGATGACTGGCTTGATGTTGTAGTAGTACATCTAATTCTTTGATCTGAGGTGCATCGATAATTTACCTTGAGGGTGTTATAGTTTGACTATACCATAACTCGATCTCCTAGCCATTCGGAATCCTGAGGTGTATGTTGGCTATAGTACATTCATTATAGAAATTAGATTGCACCAATAAGGGATCTATCTATCTCGATAGATGAGGAGTAGCCCTATGATGATCATGAGAATTGAGTCTATAAGCCCATGGTTATGGCAGAGTGAAGATGATAGAAAAAGTTTCTATAAAGGGTTTCACATAAGACTCGAATCGAATGATTAATTCATATGATGGATATTGGGTTTGACAAGTTCACCTTAACCCTAATCCTATCAGGGCTCAAGATAGAAGAACCTAATCACATAGGTAGCTACACCGAGAGGTTCACTTTTAGTTTTGATGGGTTGCCACCATATACTGCTAGGTGTCACTGGTAGATTTTGGGAGCAATTAGAATGATTTTGATAATCGATCATTCTAATTATATGAATCAAAAAAGTTTTGGTCCATCAAAAGATGTTTCGATAATGTTGATGATGAAAATCATGACATGTCTCATTACCATATGGAACTTAACCTAATTAGGTCACGCAAATAAGGGTTTGGGTCTGGATGTCATCAATTGAGCTAACCTAGTTCGATTAATTTGGATTAGATCCAACCTGGTTCAAGGTAATCGTGCTAGCACATGATTGAGCCTGACTTTCTTCTTCTATAATCTTTCTAATTTATTGCAACCAAGTCAAATTTAATTTGACTCATTCTTATATCTTGAATGAGATTATTTTCATCTAACTAGAATAAGTCTAGAATAGATTAATTATAAAAATTAAATTCATTCCTAGTGCAATTGGACTAGGATCAATAGTTGACCCAATTGATAGAATTGAGGATCACATGATCAGAGAATTTTAGAAATTCTTCTAAAAATTATTTTGCTCAAATTTTTAGATATGTGATAGGGATCGAGTCATAGTTTAGCTAAAGTTTGTTATTTTTGGAGGTGCCTAGAGTAGGTTTTGATAGAGTTTGATTTGGATCAAGCTCTTGAGGGAAGAGTCCTAGACGCACATGGACTCTTCCTTATTCTTTCATGCCGCCACCTTTCAGATGGATTTTTGGCATCTCAACTAAATGAGATCTGAGGTTTTTCATGAAGAACAGGTCTAGGGGTCCCAATGGTCGAATTAATAAGGTTTTTGATCAAAAAGGGACTTTATATGGCACTATGTCTAGTATAAGAACTTTTCTCACGAAATTGCCTAAATGTAATTTATTTTTTCCACACCCAAAGGAGCCTTTCCTCTAATATCCATGGCCCCTATATCCTCTTTGTCCCTATATTTTAGATGCCTAAAAAGTTAGGCATAAATTTGAGTTGAAGTTCCAAGGTTTTTGGCATAAGATTCAGCATCTACGTGACAGTGTTCGTATGACGAATAGGCTATCCTCAGAAGTTATTTTGAAGGCTTTTCAAATTAGATCCAAATCTAATTTTTGGAGGAGAGATTCATGAGGAGAAGATGTTCAAATCCTACTAGAGTGGATACTAATAGAGGCCAAGTGCATGCGTGGCTCCTTCCAGAACCTCAGGAACCAACGGGATCATTATAGGATAATTAGATTACAAAATCAGATACTTAAAATTAAATTTGATTTAATTTTAGTTTTAAGTTTTAATATCAGATCTCTATGATCATATTCGAGAAGTCTTAGATCTGATTAGTATTTTAGAAAAAAAAATTTTGAAATATTTCTTCAGATCCAATCAGATCTGAACGATCCTATGCTGGAAAAATAGGTTTTTTCTTCACTTTCAACGATCAAGTCAGCTCTTCTGGCCAACAAAATTGGAGTGCCCAAAAAATTAAGGAGTAGAGTGATGAGAAAGGAATGAAAGCTTAGAGAAAATGTATCTGGATGGTCACTTTTATGGACGGAGCTTATAATAAACTGATAGTAATCACCATAGCTGCTTGGTAGTGGGCCGTTCGGGACCACGTGGAGTTTGTTACGGAGGGTAATGTCCATTGTCGTGACATGCCAGCCTATTGGAGATGAATGCTTGGAGCTTGACTGGAGCATCTATCAACAGTGGAGAGCTTCATACCATAATAATTCTGAAGAAGTTTGACTTCTTCGAGGTTATCTGCACGATGATTAGTTTGCCTTGAGCTAGGAGCTGAATTCGTATAGAGGATGAGATCCTTTTGGGTGATAGTAAGGAATTCGGCTAGAGAAAGCCTGCTTAGGTGATTGGGCAACTAGAAGGAGTTCGACTATAAGGAGCCTGCATGGATGACTAGAAGGAGCTTACTTAGGTGACTGGATGGAATTCGACTGGAGGGAGCCCCTTAGGTGACTGGAAGGAGCTTGTCTATTAATCAGAAGGAATTTGTTTATAATGAGTTTAGCTAGAGGAAATCATCCAGTGGGAATGCAACTAGAGGAGTTTGACTGAAAGAGGTGCGACTGGAGAAGATCGTCCAGAAGGGTTGCGACTGGGGTGATCATCCAGAAGGGGTGCGGCTAGGGAAGATTGTCTGGAAGAAGACTAGTGAAGTCTAGTAGGTGTATGCTAAAGGAGTCCAGTAGACTACAGGTCGGATGGAATTCAGCTTCTAGTGGCTATCTGATAATTGAGAGGAGTTTGACTAATGAGAGAACTCGATCGGTGGTCATAGAGGGTGGACAATTAGGATACTCTTACAACTCATCCATTCCATTGAAGCTCAATCATTTACGAGGTCGTCTGAGGGCTAATAAGGGGGATAGGGCCCTTTTGCATTCATATTCAAAATTCTCGATATGAGAATTTAGAGGTCTTCTACTCTTCATAGGTTGCCAAAATTCATCTAGGGAGAGTCTCTATCATCAAGCCAAGTTGTGTCGGGTTCTTACATTTGATTGCTTAGAAGACTGGCATCACCATTCGAGCTCATCCAGATGAAATTCGTAAGACCTTGTAGATTCTGGAGTTATCTGAGAAAGTTGGCAACTGGAACATGAAAGGTCAGCCAACAAGTCCAAGTCGGAGGTCTGCGATCTTGGAGCTAAATAGGAATTCCTCACTAGTCAAAGTTAGCCGTGGTTATCGCCACCGGGCAAGGTCACCCCAAGACTTGGCATCTTGTTAGACTTCAGCAAGCGAGGATTTGCCCCTAACACATGTCCCCCTACTCTTGAGTTTGAAATTCGAAGGGAGTAAAGAAATATGAATGCCGAAATGCCAAAGTCCTTTTTCTCTTTTTGCGTCCACTGGAAAGGAGGTTTTGGCATTTACCACGCTGGTGTCAAAACTTCTTAAATATAAGATTACCCGAGAAGACAAATTTTGAAACCCCTATCGGAATGCTACCTGGGGTATGGTGCAATAAAAGTTCCATCCATTGCCACTTCTCTACCATAATGGGCAAGATACGTGTCAATTTGAGGTTGGTCTACGAAGACCTGCAATCAAGACCGCCTCAAACTCTTATGGTTATTTAAGCTCATCTTTTCCCTCTTGGGTTTCAGTTCATCCTAGTTTCTTCCCTTTTTCCTCTGGTCTTCATCTCCTTCCTACTCCAGAGTACCAATGCCTTCCACCATCTCGTTCGATTCTTAGGAGTCCTCATTCGATTTTCATCGAGCTCGCTATCTCTCTATTCTCTCTCATTAACTTAGGTCATTCTCTAAACCCCTATTTTGTTTATTCCTATCTTTTATCATCTTTGTCCATCAGGTTTCTTTGCGAGAGTCTCAAATCTTATTTTTCTTAATTTTTTGCAGAAATTTCTCCACTTTAGTTTGATCTACATGTCCTCTAAAGGATCTTGATCGACTTATTCTGGGAGCTCGGCTCACTTAGCATTAATGGATCTTCCCCATAAGAATCCCAAACCCGTAGAAGTATCTCGGCCACCCTTCATCCCTAATACCATCTCAGTAAACTTTGACCTGACGATCTTTCATTGATTAGGTTCCAGTTTGGAATCCCTTTTGAGTATGAGCTTAAACTACCCGAACCTAATGACCAAGCCTATTCCTGCCCTCCTAGCTAGACTTGTTTGTATATTGAAACCCTCCATGTAGGACTTCGACTACTAATACCTTCTTTTGTAGCACATCTGTTTAAGTTCTTAAACATTTTCTTTACCGCTATGGCACCAAATTCGTTTAGGTTCATCATAGGATTTCTCTCTTTGTATGTTATGACTGATGTCCGACCTTTCATCTTCTTATTTTGCAACTTCTTCACCTTCAAATAGCATTTGACCATCAAAAATTGATGGTACATCGCTCTTTAATTCGATAAGAAGGGGTTACTCAAGGGTGCTCCCTCTTCCATTCATAACTGGAAGGAGAAGTTCTTCTTCATCTCATATCCTTCTTTAGAGCTAGGACTTTCTTTTTAGGGAGACCTAAGGAATTCAATATATCGAACCCCCAAACTTAAGAAAGAGGATCGGGACTCGGCTGATAAACTAATGAATTATCAAGCTATCCTAATTTTTAGGCTGCTAGATGATCAGATCTTATTCAACTTCAGTCTCAGTCCTCTTAATTCAGTAGGTAGTCATCTATGACCTACCAATTGTACATGGCCCCCTTTCTTTTTTTGACTTTAACTTTCTTTCTTTTTTACCATAGCGATGACTCTTGAGGAGTGAAATGGCCTATCAAAGGGGATAACGTCCTTGAAGAGAAAGGGCAGCGCCACTGGTAAGCCATCGAACAAGGCTCATGCCGAAGAGCAAACCCCGGCCATGTTGATCTAGGCTGTGCTAGCCCCTAAAACTATTGTGGCGGTATCGAGCCTGACCTTGCCCAATGAGGATGCCATCCCTATACCTCTTGATCAGGGTGAGGTTATCGAGAAGAACGGGAAGAAGAAGGTTGTCAGAAAGAAGATAAGAAGGATGACCGAAAACTCAGGTGGCGAAGGCTCTGCCTAAGAACAAGCTTCTTTGGATGATCAAGAGATCATTCAATCTCTGATGAGGGGCAGCATCCTCCTACATATCATCACTAAGATGGTTCGGACGAAGGATGCAGAGAGGTTTGACAAGTCTTTCACTGCCTTCCTTTAGGTAACCAACTTTTTTGAACTTGATCGAATGTGGGGTGCACTTCCAGAGTTCTGAATCAAATTTATTTTTGTCCCACAGCTGGGGCATTACTTGTTTGCCCATTCGAAGGCAACCGATCTCCAATAGGCCGAGGCTTCCAATGCCCTTCAGGAGGCTCAGGCAGAGAATGAAAGGTTTAGGGCTGAGGTTGACTATTTGAAGGTGGCTTCGGACATACAGACTGCAGAAGTCGAGCACCTTCAGGAGGTTCTGTGGGAAGAAGAGGAAGCTTCTATAGGATTGAGGGCAGCCTTGGCCCTTTTCAAGGACAAGAGGAGGGCCGAAGGGGAGGTCTGTGCTGAGAGGGAGCAAGTTGTCGAGGTCTTCATGTCCTCCAAAGCAATGGAGGACATTAAGATTGCTTTCGCCCAAGAAGCTTTCTTATAGAGGTTTGAGATCTGCATGAGGAGGGTTGCAAAGGACATCATCGAGGTGGACCTCAACCTTCTGACAGATGAACTTAGTGAGGAAGCCGGTCCCTCTAATGCTGGTGCCACTTCTCCCGTCATCAAATCTGCCCCGAGTGCTCCTGAACCTACAGCTAAAGCTCCTGAGTCCATTCTTGAGCCCGAGGTAGCCAACGATGTACCAACCTCGCCCACTTCTACATCAATCGAGGTCTAAAACTTTTTTATTAACTTGTACTTTTTCTCTTCTTTTTTTTTGATGTATGCCAAATGTTTTGAGAAATGAAATCATTTTTTCTTTACACTTGTGTCATGGTGGATGTTGTTTAGAATCCTTCTAGTGATCGTAGTCAAGGCTAGTCATCTCCAAATGATGCCAAGCCACTATCTCAAGGCATCCCTCTAAAATTCATAATCAAAAGTTTAAAGAGGATGCATCACATGAAGAAAAAGTTGAAGAAGATGGAAGATGAACTTCAGAGATCCAGGAAGAATGCTTCAGAGGCGACGATTGAGGTCACTCACCTCCACGAGCTACACATGAAAGATTCTATGAGCTTCAACATTAAGAAAAGTTCGGTATGAGTGGCATTGGTCTCAAGATTCTCTACACTCCAAAAGTAGCTATTTGATGCTGAGTCTGCTTATGAGACCTACCGATTGGACTGGTGCGGAAGAATACCTAAGGTTGAGCAGTAGATCTAGGCTGCAAACAGCGAGGTGGCTTGGCTTCAATAGCAGCTTACCGATAGTTATCGATCTGGCACAAGTAGAAAGTCGGAAGAGATTGCCTCCTTGAAGAGGATCACGAGAAAACTTTTAGAATCAACTGAGATTGAGAAAATCAAAGTTCAGCGATTGAAGCTTCAAATGATTTACGAACAACAAGCCGTCAAAGATGCCAAGGCTGAATCTGAGGTTCTGAGGAAAAGACTATGAACATCAGAAGAAAACTACCAAAGGACTGATAGGATGTTTCGCAAAAATAAGATAAGAAGAAAGAAGCTTGAGGAAGAGATCGTTAGCCTAAATGAATCTTTGATGATGGCTAGCAGTTTCAAGTCCAAGGAATCAGATCCCTCTTAGATCTTTGGCTTTTTCTTTCTTTCTTTTGTAATCGATCTTGCAGGCCATTATTTTGTACTTGACTTTGACTTTAATGAAATAATATCTTTCTTCATTTTTGCCCTATGTGAATCGAATATCTGTTGATAGCTCTATTTTTTTTCTGATGGGATCGATCTTTACTCTGTTTCCTCCTAAGGATGAGATCTTCCTCCTGTTCCTAACAAGGTAGGTTTTTACTTCTATCAGATCGAGATCTTCCTCCTATCTTAGGCAATCGAAGGTCTTTATTCATGTCAGGATGAGGTCTTTCATCCATCTCGGGTGTCAGAATGAGGTTCTCCTCTTGTTCCTAATACGGTTAGTATTCGCTTATGTTAGGATGGGATTCTCCTCCTATTCCTGGTGAGGTAGGCTTTTACTTCTATCATGTCGAGATCTTCCTCCTATCTTAGGCAATCGGTGGTCCTTATTCATGTTAGGACGAGGTCTTTCTCCTACCTCGGATGTCAGGACAAGGTTCTCCTCTTGTTCCTAATAGGACGGTAAAGGCACAGAAGGGCTGCTCGAAGGGCCTCTCCCCTCATCCCGTCTTAGAGAATGGGGTCTTCTCCTTGCTCAAGTTAGGATATGATTCTTCTCCTATTTCTAATAGGACGATAGGGGTACAAAAGGGCCATTGGAAGGACCTCTTCTCTTATCTCATCTTAGTTAATGGGATCTTCGTCTTGCTCAAGTTAGGATGAGGTTCTCCTCCTATTCCTAAAGGGTGGTAGGGGCACAGAAGGGCCATTTGTAGGGCCTCTCCCCTCATCCCATTTTAGATAATGGGGTCTTCACCTTGCTCAAGTTAAGACAGAATTCTCCTCCTATTTCTAATAGGATGGTAGGAGCATAAAAGGGCCATTGGAAGGATCTCTCTCCTCATCCCATCTTAGACAATGGGATCTTCATCTTTTCAAGTTAGGATGAGGTTCTTCTCCTATTCCTAACAGGACGGTAGGGGCATGGAAGGGACGTTGGTAGCGCCTCTTCCCTCATCCCGTCTTAGGCAATGGGGTCTTCATCATGCTCAAGTTAGGATGAGGTTCTCCTCCTCTTCCTAACAGGATAGTAGGGGCATAGAAAGGCCGTTGGAAGGGCCTCTCCCCTCATCCCGTCTCAGACAATAGGATCTTCGTCTTGCTTATTAGAATGAGGTTCTTCTTTTGTTCCAAACAGGATAGTAGGAGTACAGAAGGACCATTGAAAGGACCTCTCATCTCATCCCATCTTAGATAATGGGATCTTCATCTTACTCAAGTTAGGATGAAATTCTTCTTCTATTCCTAACAAGATAGTAGGGGCACAGAAAGACCGTTGGAAGGGCCTCTCCCCTCATCCTATCTTAGGCAATAGGGTCTTCTTCTTTGTTTAAGAATGAAGTTTGGTTGAGTTGTTTTCTGTCATTATATAATTTTGTACCAAAAGATAGAGACATTGAAAAGAAAAAAAATTATTAAAGTAAAATTACTCACAATACATCCACAAATTTTTCAAATTCAAGGATTGCAAGAGTGTTGTTCCTCCGAGCTTCTTCAAGTAATAAGTTCCTTGCTGGATGACCTCCTTGACTTCATATGGGCCTTTCCAATTTGCAGCGAGCTTTTCTTGGTTCTAAGATTACGATACAGCCACTCACCAAAGTACCAAGTTTTCCACTTTAAATACTTTGCCTCTGATCCTTGAGTTGTAGTAGCAAGCTACTTTATACTTGTAAGCCACCATGTGAACTCGAGCTTCTTCCTTTTTTTCCTTCCAACAAGTCGAGGTTAGTCCTAAGATCTTATAAGTTTTGCTGCTCATTAAATGCCACAACTCATGTTAATGGAAGTTTAAGCTCTATTACGATGACAGCTTTTGTCCCGAAGATCAAGGCAAATGGAGTCTCCCAAGTTGACAATCTTTGGATAGTTTGATATGCCTAGAGTATAAGATAGAGTTCATCTACCCAAGTCCCTTTAGCCTTCTCAAGTCTTGCTTTGATTTCCTATAGCAGGGTTCTGTTGGTTACCTCGAACTCGCTGTTTGCTTGTGGATGAGCTACTAATGTAAAATTATGAGATATGTTTAGATCTTCACAGAACTCAGTGAATTTTGCTCCAGCAAACTATCACCCATTATCTATTATAAGGGTCCGAGTGAAGGAAAATCCTGATTTCTCGGTCCAGGTTCGTCCAGATCTGATTAGATCAAGAGATATATTTCAAAAATTTTCTCTTGATCTCAATCAGATCTTGATATGTTTCAGATCTGATTCTTATTATTTTAATAAATAAAATAAAACAAGATAAATTAAATCAAATTCAATTTACCTAATTTGGGTAATCCTATTACCCTGTAGATGATCCTGATTGCAGCGAAAGGTTCTGGATCTAAGCCACGCAAGCGCCTGGCCTCTACCGGTATCCACTCGGGTTGGATCTGGAGAACCTCTTCTTCTCTATCACACCTCCAAAAATCAGATCTGGATCTGATCTGGAGGATCTTCAAAACTCTTTTGAAGATCTGCAGTCGTCCTTTTGCAGCAGCGCAGCCTTCTTGCTTTTGATCGCCTTTCCTTGATCTGAATCGCACCAAACTAAATCCAAAACACTTTTGGACGTGGAGAGCAAGGGGAGAAGAGACTATGCATGGAGAAGGAGGGGAGAGGCAGCCTTGGGGCATGGGAAATCTCATTCACTTAGATTAGGGTTGGGCGCAGGGTCTTATTTATAGACCTCTTGTGATCCAACTCCTCTTCCTCTCAACCAATCACAACCCTTTGTGAAATCAGATCTAAATCTGATTGTTTGGAATAGAGACCCTGGATTCCTCCTTAGAGGGTGCCTAAACACCAGTCAAACTGGATTCTTAGTAGAACTCTAATTGGAATCCTAAAGGGAGGTGGAGTCCTTGTCCAACAAGGACTCCTAGGCGCCTCCTACTTGGGCTCACGCCACCCTTGGACGTGCGCCTTCTTCCTTGCCAGGTTCTGGCAGGGGGACAGGCCCCCACCAGCTCTCCCATATGGTGCATGGACATGTGTCAAAAGTCAAAGGGTGAATGGTCAACATTTGACCAGTCAAAGGTAGACTTTTGACCAAAGTCAAAGACAAAGAAATGGTGGTGACCAAAAATGGGCAGGTAATGTCTTACAAATAAGACAACCTATTTCTGACTTGGACAACTCCCAGTCAGACATATGAAGACCTCTGATTGAGCACAAACTCCTTTGGCTCAGTCAGGACAACTTATTTGTGATAGTAAAAGAAGAACGTTGGGTTCAATCGAGTGCTAGCACGATTTTCTTGAACCTAATTGACTCTCATTCAGATTCAATTGAACTAGATCAGTTAATTGATGATCACCAGATTCAAACCTTGTTTGTGTGCCCCAGTTAGGTTCAGTTCTGTATGGTAATGGGATATTGTCATGATCTCTACTCATAGACATCATCGAAACTCCTTTCGATGGATCATAACTCTTCTGATTCGAACAGCTAGAATGACTGATCATCTAAATCATTCTAATTGCTCTCAAAATCCACCAGTGACAGCCTATCTGTATATGGTGGCAACCCATCAGAGCTGAATGCGAACCTCTGTGCAGCTTACTGTGTGATTCAGTTCTTCTATCTTGAGCCCCGCATCAGATTAGGGTTAAGGTGAATCGTCAACCCTAGTCTTTGTCATATGATGTAATCATGCGATTCGAGTCCAATGTGAAAATCTAAATAGAAACTCTTTCTATTATTTCACTCTACCATGGCCATGGATTTCTGGACTTGATTCTCATGATCATCATAGGGCTACTTCCTCTACACCGAGGTAGTGTATCATCTTGATGCAAATCCAGTTCTACAATGAACATGCTATAGCAATACATCTCAAGGTCCATATGGCTAGAATCCGAGTATAATCGTGTAGTCAGAACTATAACACCCTCAGGTGACTGCGATCATCTCAGGTCAAAGAACCAGACCACACTACTTGGCAGCATAGAGTCCATGTCATTGATGAGAGGTTAGACTCCCTAATGATCACTCGAGGTGGTCACTGCCAGTGCCTCTCTGTTTCTAACGGATACCTGTACTCTCCGCTCCGGTGTCTCCACACGTAGACTGCAGACTTCAATCTACTAAAAGAGAAGCAACGTGACACCAACCTTCCCGGATCAATCACATCCTGTTGATGATCCTATTGGTCGGTGATGCTGTTTTATAGTAATGAATTGATTATCATGCTTAAATTTCAACTCTTGAAAATATGAATTGATCATTACCAATTAACTCAAGGATGGTATCCAGACACTTAAATACACAGTGGTGATAGAAAATACCCATTTTATAAATTATAGTCAAATTACAATTGCCCCAGAAGTTATTACAGTTCAGCCAATTCGGCTTCTAGGGCACAAATATATTCTACATGCTCACACTTGCCTAAAGCAATTGCTACAAGTCTAAGTCCCTTCTTCTCAAGGTGGGCTTTCGATCTTCTGGCTGGCCCACGGCTGTAAGTTGGTTCTGCTCATTACTGCGAGTTGACTCTCTTGCCTCATACGTACCGTTCTCAAGGTAACACAGGGTGAGTGTATCACCGTTGCTTGAACTCTTCCAGCAAAAACAGTCTGCCAGATGTCGATTCGATCATCTATATCAGACATGAAAGTCCGAGCCTATGTATCCTTGAACTGGATCTCCATTACCAAAGACCAACATCATATCCTTAGTTCTTCTCAGTACTTTAAGGAACATTTCACAAAGTTCCAAGTGTTCTTCACCTGGATTTGACTGATATCTGCTTGTGAACAGCTCCATCATTGGCTTATATTCAAGGTCGTTTACATAGCAGG
>QRFJ01007964.1:0-48254 GCA_006176705.1 Cocos nucifera | reverse complement strand
GAAGAGATTACATCACATGACAGAGACGAGATTGACGAGTTCCCTTAACCTTAATCTGATCCGGGGCTCAAGAATAGAAAACTAAATCAACAACAGTGTTGCACCAAGAGGTTCGCATTCAACTCTGATGGGTTGCCACATAATATGCTAGGTTACTGTGTAGATTTTTAGAGCAAATTAAATGATTTAGATGACGATCATTCAAGCTGTTCAAATCAGAAAGTTCTGATCCATCGAAAGGGTTTCGATGATTGTCGATGATAGAGAGAATCATGCAATATCCCATTACCATACAGAACTGAACCTAACTGGAATCACAGAAACAAGAGTTGAAATTTGGTGGATCATCAATCTGAAATTGATGCCTAGGTTCAATTGTATCTGAATGAGATTATCAAATTAGGTCAGAGAATATCGTGCTATGCAACTTCGATTGAACCCTACGTTCTTCTTTTGCTATACACAAATAAGTTTGTCCTATCTGAGCCAAAGGAGTTTGTGGCCAATCAAGGCCTTCAATCTGGGTCTGACTAAAGGTTGTCCAAGTCAAAAAGGTGTTTATTTTGTAGGCATATCTCCATTTTTGGCCACCTGCCATTTCTCGTCTTTGATTTGGTCAAAAGTCTACCTTTGACTGGTCAAATGTTGACCATTGACAACTTTGACTTTATCCACAGTGTCACGCACCTATTGGAGAGACTGGTGGGGCCTGTCCCCCTTGCCAAGAACCTACGCCGAAAGAGGCGGCACGCCACCCCTTGGCGTGTGCCCAAGGCTGAGGCGCCTAAGGATGCCCCGTTGGACAGGAACTCCATCCCTTTTTGGATTACAATTTAGAGTTTTCTAAGGAAACAACTTTTGATTGATCTTAGGCATCCTCTAAGAAGATATGAGGGACTCTTATTCAACGCAAGTCAGATTTAGATCTGATTTCACAAAAGAGTTGTGAATTGTGGGAAAGAAGAGGAGTTGATCATAGTTAGTCTATAAATAAGATCCTGCGCCCAACTCAGAGGAATCTGAATTAATTGAGATCTCCATGCTCCAAGGCCTTTTCTCCTCTCTCCTCCATGCCAAAGCATCTTCTTCCTCTCGCTCTCCATGTCCAATAAGGGTTTTGACCTTGGTTTGGGCAATCTAGACAAGAAGAAAGGTGAGTGAAAGCTAGAAAGGCTGCGCATGCCTGCAAAGGACGGACTGTGTGATCTTCAACAAAGGAGTTTCTGAAAAATTCTCCAGATCTCGATTTTTGAAGATGTGATAGAGAAAGATAGAGTGATCTCCAGATCTCAGTCTGAGTGGATACCGATAGAGGCTAGGCAATTGCGTGCTTGAACCAAGAACCATTCTTGCTGCTGTATACGGATTCATCAAGGGTAATAGGATTACTCACTTTAAGGGTAAATAAATTTGATTTAACTTTATCAATTTTATTTTAATTTCTAAAAATTAATAATTAGATCTAAAATATCTTAGATTAATTTGGAATCCAAAGGAAAAAATTTTTTGAAACATATATCTATTATCTGAATCAGATCTGAACAGAACCTGGTCCGGGAAAATCAGGATTTCCCTTCAACTGGTCTATCAGAGCCAAGGTTCTAAAGTGTTTAGATTAATTTTAAATTTATTTTAATTAAAAAAATTGATTTTGTTGTCACAATGAATGTGATCAGATCTGAAATTAGAAAAAAATTAAAAATTAAATGATTAGACTTAGATTTAGAAAATATGCCATGACTAGTTCTAAAAATATAATTAGTTCTACTAGAATAGTCGTTACATGTTTCCAATTTAATTTGATTAAATTATATTTTAGATTCAATTTATTTACTATTTTTTGATATTATAATTATTATAATAACATCTAAAAAATAGTAAATAAAAATTATTTAATTTTAAACATCATATGAGATATGATTGATGCATGTCTAGACTAGTTGTAGAATAGTTCTACATAATTGTCTAGATTAGAATTTATTTTGATTAGATCAATTTAAATCTAATTTTTTAGATTATTATGAGATAATTTAGATCTAAAAATATGCATGATTCGATACATGAGATGTATGCAAAATATGCCATGATTAGATCTAATTTGTATATGAGATATATGATATAGATCTAAAACTATTTTGTAGTATTGCATGTTCCTGATTAAGGCGTTCCTCTTGGCCGTCCGGTCATAAGAACGAAGAAGGGTTTAAAGGCCCTCTCCTTCCCATTCGATGGGGTGTTCTTATGATGTGTAGGGGTGCTGCGTGTTCGTCCTTAATCAGAAACCCAAAACTTACTTTCTGCAAAACCCTAGATCCTGAAACCCTAGGATTTATTGTGCATATTTTGTTTATGAACCCTACTTAATTAAGAATTAAGATTATGGAATATTAATTAGGTCTAAAATTGAGAATTTTCAGATCTAAGACATATTCATAATACTGGGTTCGGGCTTGGGTAGCTCAATTAGGTCTAAGCGGTTGATCAAACCGAATCAAGAGTTGGTTAGATGGGATCAACAATGCTTAAATTGACCAGCCTAATAGGATTAAGTCTGGGTCAAGATCGAGTCACGATCAAGCAAGACCTAATTAGGCTCAGAGGTTAGAGTCTGGATTGTAGGCTAACCCAATTGGTTCTGGACTCAATAATTTGGTGTCTAAGGTAAGTTTGGCACATACGACCGACTGGATTTTTAATTGGAAGCTACTCGACCTGAATGCGTTCTTGTACGAGTTAAATGGCATATTCCTTCCACCGGATCTCACTTACCTGGCCATATCTGTTGACACAGTTCTGATCTGAGGTGGTCAATAATCCGAGCTAACCCATGCCACTAGGTTAGTCATAATTGTTATGACTATGACAAGTCTAGTTTAATGAGACCTGAATCAATTCTCCCTAAGAAAAGATTAAGTCTGAGGTCTTCCACCATTGTAGATGTGCGGGCCCTTCCCGGGGTTGATTGTTCTCGGCTGGATACAGTGGCTCAGTTGCACCGGGAAGATGCAACCATGTCTATTAGGCATTGGATGCTATGGGCTGGAGGATGAGTTGGGCTCAATATTTTCGGATACGGTGAGAGACTCAATTAGGAATCCAGTCTATGCAAATGGTGGGTCTGACTTAACTAAGGAGTGGATCAATATTTTGGATACGGTGAGATTCATGAATTAGAGACCAAGTTTGGGTGCACCATGATTAGAGAATCATTGAACAAGAGTTGTTCACTCATTGGCTAACCCATCACCAATAACTGTTAGGTGAGGTGATGAGTCAGTTGGTGAGACCGCACCACCCACTAGAAATCATTAATCATGGAGATTTTTGCATCTCTACAGAGGGAGTGTAGGGATCCGAGAAAATAGTGGGAGCTAATTTGTTTAAAAATAAAATCCTAAATAAATTGGTCAAGTCATAATTACAGTATCTAACTAGAATCTTTGACTCTCTATAGGAAAAATGTCTGCGTCCAACCCATTGGCACGTATCCTGGACACACATAGACTGACCGGACCCAATTATAAAGATTGGCTCAGGAACTACAAAATTATTTTGGGTTTCGAGAAGTTAACCCATGTTTTGGACCAGGACCCTCCCACCTTACCAGCCCTTCCATCCATTGAACAGAGAGCATCTCTGGAAAAAATGGATAGACGAAGATAATAAGGCCAGATATTACATGTTGGGCTCGATGTCTGATGAGCTCCAGTGCCAACATGAAGATATCGGGACTGCTCGCCAAATGTTGGCTCACCTACAGGAGATGTTTGGTGAACAGAGTCGCGCAGCCAAATATCAAGTCACGAAATGACTTTTTAAGGCTAAGATGCGTGATGGGCAGTCAGTCCAAGATCACTGTCTGACAATGATCAAGGACATGGAAGAGCTTGAGAAGCTCGGTGTGAAGTTAGACTTGGACCTGCAGAACGATATTATTCTGCAATCCTTGACTGATGCATATGGGCAATTCATCATGAATTACCACATGCATAAACTTCAAAATTTCTTGGCCGAATTAATGAATATGCTGGTTACCGCTGAGCTTTCTATGAAAGGTTCTAAAGGCTCAGTTCTTGCTATGGAACGGACTTCTTCCAAAAGAAAGTCTTATGGAAAGAAAAAGAAGTCTGTGAAAAAGCAGAAGGTGGAAGGAACAAAGAAGAAGAAGGCAGAGCCGAAGAAAAAGGCCGATGTCAAAGAAAAGTGTTTTCCATTGCAACAGTGATCTGTGCCATTGGAAAGCAGACTGCCCTGGAGCAAGACTTAGCCTGGCCGATTACCCCTATTAAGAAGCAAGAAAGCTTAGACTTATGTGTCCTTCTTTGGAGGTATGCTATTCATTTATTCGAGCAAAACGTGAATGCCAAATGACCTAGGGATAGTCCAAATGATAGATATCTATGGCACCTGAGATTAGGTCATATAGCAGAAGATAGGATCAACAAATTGGAGAAAAATGGGCTATTGAGTCCATTGACTTTCGAGTCATATCCAACTTGTGAATCTTGTCTTCAAGGCAAAATGACCTAAACTCCCTTTTGTTGGACATGGGGAGAGGGCCACAGATCTCCTTGCCCTAGTACATACTGATGTGTGCGGCCCATTTGATGTGCCGGCTAGAGGCAATTTTGTCTACTTCATTACCTTTACCGATGATCTGTCTAGGTATGGGTATGTGTATCTTATGAGACACAAGTCTGAAGCTTTTGAAAAGTTCAAAGAATTCAGACATGAAGTAGAAAAACAAACTGAAAAACCCATTAAGGTTCTTCGATCAGATCGAGGAGGTGAATACCTTAGCCGGAAATTCCTAGACTATCTCAAGAAAAATGGCATAGTCTCTCAATGGACTCCACCAGGAACACCTCAACTCAACGGGGTTTCAGAATGGAGAAATCGGACTCTATTGGATATGGTTCGATCCATGATGAGCTTCACAGACCTTCCCTGATTTTCTTTGGGGACATTCATTGTTAACTTCAATTTATCTACTGAATAGGGTTCCCTCTAAAACCGTTCCTACCACACCGTATGAGATATGGCACGGTAAGAAACCAAGTCTGAGTCATCTCAGAATTTGGGGTTGTCCGGCTCATGTCAAAAGACAACAAGCGGACAGGTTAGAGTTTAGGTCCTTTCAGAGCTCGATTCATAGGATATCCTAAAGAGTCATTAGGATACTATTTCTACATTCCAGAAGACCACAATGTGATTGTGAGTCGACATGCCATCTTTCTTGAAAAATAGTTTATTCAAGATAGCGGCATTGGAAAGCAGATTAAGCTTGATGAGAAAGTCTCACAAGTACAACGAGCTAAGGACCAATTGGAACCAAATCAGGTTGAGCCAATAAGAACACTACCTCCTCCACCTCGTAGATCGGAAAAGAGTTTTCCATCCCCCTGAAAGATACTTAGGTATTATTTCAGAGGAAGTAGAGAAAATGTTCCTCATAGGTAATGGTGCTCATGGTGATGATCCCAAAACCTACAACGAGGCGATATCAGATATCGACTCCGAGAAATGGCTAGAGGCAATGCAGTCAGAAATTGACTCGATGCACTCAAACCAAGTCTGGACCTTGGTAGATCCACCAGAAGGTATAGTACCTATTGGGTGTAAATGGATCTTCAAGAGAAAGATTGGTGCAGATGGGAATGTGGAGACATTCAAGGCTAGACTAGTGGCAAAAGGTTATAGTCAACGCGAAGGCATTGACTATCAGGATACCTTTTCCCAGTGGCTATGCTAAAATCCATCCGCACATTGCTTGCCGTTGCAGCCTATTTCGATTATGAAATATGGCAAATGGACGTGAAAAAATGGCATTCTTGAATGGATATCTTGAGGAAGATATCTATATGGAACAGCCGCTAGGTTTCACATCCAGTGATACTGATCACAAGGTTTGCAAGCTGCAAAGGTCCATATATGGACTTAAGCAAGCATCTCGGAGCTGGAACACTCATTTCAATGATGTGATCAAAATGTTTGGTTTCATCAAAAATGAAGAGGAACCGTGTGTCTTCAAAAAGGTCAGTGGGAGCGCTGTTGTCTTCCTCGTATTGTACGTGGATGACATCCTCCTTATTGGGAATGATATTCCCATGTTGACAATAGTCAAATTATGGTTGTCCAAGGAATTCTCCATGAAAGACCTAGGTGAAGCATCCTTTATTCTAGGAATTAAGGTCTATAGGGATAGACCGAATAGGATGCTAGGACTTTCACAGAAGATGTACATAGAGAAAGTACTAAAGAGGTTTAGTATGGAAAACTCTAAGAGGGGATTAATACCCTTCAGACATGGTATTCATCTTTCCAAGAAGATGTGCCCTAGCACACCTGAGGAAATAGAACGCATGAGCAAGATCCCTTATGCTTCTGCAATAGGGAGCCTCATGTATGCCATGCTATGTACACGACCTGATATAGCCCATGCTGTGAGTGTCACAAGCAGATATCAGTCAAATCCAGGTGAAGAACACTGGACTTCTGTGAAATGTATCCTTAAGTACTTGAGAAGAACTAAGGATATGATGTTGGTCTTTGGTAACGGAGAACTCCAAGTTCAGGGATACACAGACTCGGATTTCATGTCCGATATAGATGATCGAAAGTCGACATCTGGAAGTCTGTTTGTGTGCAATGGTGGTGCTGTCAGCTGGAAGAGTTCCAAGCAAATGGTGATAGCAGATTCCACCATGGAAGCAGAATATATCGCTGCATCAGAGGCTGCGAAGGAAGCATTCTGGTACAAGAAGTTTGCTGTAGAAATTGGAGTAATGCCATCAGATGCCATTCCTCTATACTGCGACAACAATGGCACCATAGCCCTTGCTAAGGAGCCGAGGTCTCACCAAAAATCCAAGCACATTGAGCGGCGATACCACCTCATCCGCGATTACCTCGAGAAGGGTTACGTCGAGGTCAAGAGAGTCAACTCCACAGATAATGTGGCAGACCCACTTACAAAGCCGTTGGGCCAGCAGAAGATCGAAGCCCACCTTGAGAAGATGGGACTTAGACTTGTAGCCAATTGGCTTTAGGACAAGTGGGAGATTGTTAGATATATGTGCCCTAGAAGCCAGAATTGGCTGACACTTGTAATACACTTCTAGGGGCAAAATTATAATTTTGACTATAATCAATAAAATGGGATTATTTTCTATCACATATGTGTATTTAGTGTCTGTGATACATCCTTTGAGTTAATGGTAATGATAATTCATATTTTCAAGAGTTGAAAATTTAAGACATGAATAATCATTATTAACTCATAAAATGCTCCGACCATAGGATCATCACGAGGATGGTGATTGATCCTGGAAGGTTGGTGTACAATCGCTTCTCTTTAGTAGATGAGTCTTGAGTCTATGGTGTGGAGACACCGGAGCGAGAGTACAGGTACTCGTTAGAGAATGAGGGCACTGAGCGTGACCACCTCGAGTAGTCATTAGGAAGTCTACCTTCTCGTCAATGACTGACTCGATGCTGCAGTAGTGTGTCTGGTTCTTTGACCTGAGGTGCATCGGCAGTTCACCTTGAGGGTGTTATAGTTTGACTACACCATTACTCGGTCTCCTAGCCATATGGAATCCTGAGGTGTATGTTGGCTATAGCATGTTCATTGTAGGAACTGGATTAGCATCAAGATGGAATCTATCTACCTCGGTGGTAGAGGAGCAGCCCTATGATGATCATGAGAATCAAGTCCAGAAGTCCATGGCCATGGTAGAGTGAAATAATAGAAAGAGTTTCTATTTAGATTTTCACATTCGGACTTGAATCGAATGATTACATCATATGACAGAGACTAGGGTTTGACGAGTTCACCTTAACCCTAATCTGATCGGGAGCTCAAGATAGAAGAACTTAATCACACAGGTAGCTGCACCAAGAGGTTCGCATTCAGCTCTGATGGGTTGCCACCATATACTGCTAGGTGTCACTGGTGGATTTTGGGAGCAATTAGAATGATTTAGATGATCGATCATTCTAGCTGTTCGAATCAGAAGAGTTCTGATCCATCGAAAGGAGTTTCGATGATGTCGATGATAGAGATCATGACATATCCCATTACCATACAGAACTGAACCTAACTGGGTCACACAAACAAGGGTTTGAATCTGGTGATCATCAATTGAACTGATCTAGTTCAATTGATCTGAATGAGATTCAATTAGGTTCAAGGAAATCGTGCTAGCACTCGATTGAACCTAACGTTCTTCTTTTACTATCATAAATAGTTGTCCTGACTGAGCCAAAGGAGTTTGTGCTCAATCAGAGGCCTTCATATGGTCTGACTGGAGGTTGTCCAAGTCAGAAAAGGTTGTCTTATTTTGTAAGACATTACCTGCCATTTTTGGTCACCTGCCATTTCTCGTTCTTTGACTTTGGTCAAAAGTCTACCTTTGACTGGTCAAATGTTGACCATTGACACTTTGACTTCTATCCACGTGTCATGCACCTATTGGAGAGCTGGTGGGGGCCTGTCCCCCTGCCTAGAACCTGGCAAGGAGGAGGGCGCACGCCACCCTTGGCGTGTGCCCAAGTTGGAGGCGCCCAGGAGTCCCTGTTGGACAGGGACTCCATCTCCTTTTTGGATTCCAATTAGAGTTCTCCTAAGAACCAACTTTGACTGGTCTTAGGCACCCTCTAAGGAGGAATCCAGGGGACTCTATTCCCACCAATCAGATTTAGATCTGATTTCACAAAGAGTTGTGATTGGTTGGGAAGAAGAGGAGTTGGATCACAGTTAGTCTATAAATAAGACCCTGCGCCCAACTCAAAGAGGTATCTGAATTAATTAAGATCTCCATGCCCCAAGGCCTTTTCTCCTCTCCTCCTCCACACCAAAGCATCTTCTCCCTCTCCTCTCCACATCCAAAAGGGTTTTGGACCTTGGTTGGTGCAATCTAGACAAGAGAAAGGCGAGTGAAAGCTAGAAGGCTGTGCTGCTGCAAAGGACGACTGCTGATCTTCAAAAGGAGTTTTGAAGATCCTCCAGATCAGATCCAGATCTAATTTTTGGAGATATGATAGAGAAGAAGAGGATCTCCAGATTCAACCCGAGTGGATACCGATAGAGGCTAGGCAATTACGTGGCTTGATCCAAAATCTTTCGCTGCTTACAGGATCATCAACGGATAATAGGATTACCCACTTCAAGGTAAATTAAATCTGATTTAATTTATCTAATTTTATTTTAATTTCTAAAATAATAATAATCAGATCTAAAATATTTTAGATTTGATCTAGATCAAAGAGAAAAATTTTTGAAATATATCTCTTGATCTGATCAGATCTGAACGAACCTGGTCCGAAAAATCAGGATTTTCCTTCACTAACCAAATTAGATCAAATCACATCCGAACCCATTGCTGGCTAGATGTAAAACCCACTTGCTTCCTCTTTTGTCTAGAATAGTAATTGGCAAGTATGTTGTTACCCATATTCTTCTATCTGTCCAGCATTTTTGCTCTCTGAGAACGTTAGCCATTCGATAGACATCAAGGTATCTATCTACCAAGTATTCTTCTGCATCAAGATTCTGTATCAGATCATAAAGATCACTTGTTTGAGGTGTTAATTGGAGGGTGAGGATGGAGCCATATTCCTAAGGAAGAATGATTTTATAGATCTGGAGTGGATATGTCACAGATGTCATTCTTCTTTCTTCAATCCCACTGTAGATTACCATCTTTAGTTCTCTCCAATGTTTTTGGGCATAGCTTAAGATTGTAAAGACTACTATTGGAAATATGTCAATGGAGAGAGTACGGTCAACCATTATTTCTTTGACAAGTTCTTTATTGAGAGCTCTTGCCATCATTTCTTTGTTGACTTGTCTAGGGTTTGGTATTGATAGTTTCAATCCTTGGCACCATTCTACTATGATGTACTTGAGGAGGTCTTTGAATAGCTGCTTGATCTCTTGTGGTTGTATTTTGTTGAGAATGATTTCCAGAATTTCTGAAGGTAATTGTCTTCGAACTGTTCTCCAATAATCATACCTTCTTGCCTTGGCTGTAAATGGAACTTTCCTAGAGGGAATCAATTGATTGCTTTGTGTGGTATTTGAAGTTGGAGTTTCTGACTTGTCTTCTTTTTGCAAAAAAAGTGCAAATTTGTTTGTAGAGATTGGGAAAGGAGGATTGACAAAACCTTGCCTTTTTTGAGTTTTCATTTGAGAGGCCATTTTGTGGAGTTGAGATTTTGGTGGAACAAGCTGCCATAAATCTTGAGAGGA
This sequence comes from Cocos nucifera, assembly GCA_006176705.1. Classification (NCBI taxonomy): domain Eukaryota; kingdom Viridiplantae; phylum Streptophyta; class Magnoliopsida; order Arecales; family Arecaceae; genus Cocos; species Cocos nucifera. The sequence continues at coordinate 38,002 of QRFJ01007964.1, read as the reverse complement.
TGTCATTAGAGGATTCCTCTATTTTGAACAGAAGATGTCAGGGAGAGAATTGACCTTGTCATCTTGAATTGGAAGCTGAGAAAGAAATATTTTTGCAAAGATTTGTTTTGAAGCAACTTTGAAGATCAATCTGAAAGGAAAGATTTGATTTGAAAACTTGCTAAAAGTGATTGGCAAAATCTTTACTTCTCTAAAATACCTTGTTTGATCCTGATGGGGAAGATCAGGGACAAGGTGATTTTTTGATAATTTGATCTGAAAATCAATATTTGAAAGAGTTGCTTGTTTTGAAAGTAAATGCTTAGCTAGAGTAGATTGAAAACTTGTATGAAGTAAAAAACTTTGATTTGAAAGATCATTTTGATCTCTGGGAATGCGCAAAACAATCGATAAAGTCTTCTTTTTGATTGTTGGATATTTCTTTTGGATTTTATTCCAAATGCCAAAATGGTATTGAATGAGTTTTTCTTTGTCATCTCCCCATGGAAGTGGACTCCTTTTGAGTTTGTCATATAGAGGTTTTGTAATGGTTTTGAGGTCCTTATAATAGTCCAAAACATGGTTGAGGCTACCAAAGAACTTTTGAAGTTGTTTTTTCTCTAGAATTTGGTCAAGAAGTTTTGAGACAAATCCTAATGATTTTTGAATTTGTTTGGTAGTTTCTTGGGTTATCTCATAACCTAAGAATCTTATTTGAGTTTTGAAGATATCTATTTTTGATTCAGAAAGAACTAGACCATTTCTTATTATCTCATAAGAGAAGATTTCCAAATGTTTGAAATGTTGGTCTATTGTTTTTGGAAACATAACATTCCACTAGGATTGGTTTCTCTAGATGGAGGTATTTCTGGTGCATTGGAAGGTTTTGAATGAAGGTTTGATGAACTTGAAATCTAGACCTTGATCTAGATATTTTGTTTTGATACCTTCATAGAAGGGTAAAGATGATTTGATACAGATGTTGTTGTGGCAAACAAGAGCATCTGTGAGTTTGATTTTGAGATATGAACCACTGGCAGTAGTAAGTTTTTCTTGTGTTTTCAAAGAATTTTGTTGGGGTTTACCCCTTTTGAATATTAATTGAGTCTATTTCTGAGGTGATTAAGATTATGGTGTCTAACCTAAAATCACTTATCATGATGATAACTTCTATTTGCCATTTTTTAAGTCTAAGTTTGGATAGAGCTTCAACAAGGGTTGGAAGTTCCATGTTTTTTAATTCTTTGATTGTTTTTACAGCTTCAGTTTGTTCATTTCCCCAAGGAGGAGGTTTCTTTTTGATTTGAACTTAACCTAACTTTTGTTCTTTTTATATTACACAGATTTTAGCTTTTGATGAGTCTGAGGTTTGTGAATTAGAATCAGAAGAGTTTATATCTAAGTTTAATAAAAGTGTTTTGAGGATTTGTTTGATTGAACCTAGAAGGTTTGACTTATTTGGTTCAATGTTGTTGATTTTAAACTTTATTTTGTAATTAAAACTGTAATGTCCTGGTTTGCCACATTTGTAACAAACAGGAGGTTTTGAGGGTTTTTCTTTCTTGGTGAAGGATTTTTGTCTTGATTTGGAGGTTAAAGATTTGTGAATTGATTCAAATTTTATTTTCCTTTTGTATAGTCTATGGTGTTTCCAGGATGGGTTGAATGTTATCTCTTTGTAAGGTTTGTGATAACCCCAAAGAGGTTTAGGTGTTTTCTTTTTGCATTGTTTGCAAATTTCAGATTTCTTGTCAATTTTTGTTTGTGTTTTGTTAGGAGGTAAGCCAAATTGTTGGCAACAACCACCTAATTCTTTATTGAGTGTGAAGTCTATGTTATAATTGTAGTAAGCAGAGTTATCATGCCTACTGTCTTTGGGACAAATGTGGATAATGCTATCTGTACCATTTTTGGATATGTTGATTAATTCTTGGTTTTTTAAATGGATTATTTTGATTTTTGTGTTTGAGATCAGACCATTGAGTTTTGTGGAAGGGTTTAACCTTTCTTTGATGCTTGTAAGATCTACATATATTAAGTTTACATATGGGATCTTGATTTGATTTCTAGGTGACATCCTATCTAGGAAGACATCTAGGAAATTATTTTTGTATTTGAGATTTGTGGGGATCTTGGAGGTTTTGCTCCTAAATTTTGAAGGGTCTCCGACAAGGTATGTTGCAAAGATGAGGGTAGAAATAGAATCTTGGATTTCATTTCCATTTTCATCTTTGATGGATTGGCCTATGAGGTCAGAAATTGAGGCTGTTGTGATAGTTTGGTCTTGGGCTCTGTCTTTGAAAATGTAGGCCATTTCTACCATTGACATTTGTTGAAGGATGTTGGATTCTAACTGCCCATCTATGTTCCATTTATAGATTGCAGGTGCAGAATATTGGTTTTGTTGGATGGGCTTTTCTTCAAGGCCCATGTCAGGCATGATTGGTCTGAGCCAGTATGTCTGTTGAGGAGGATTTGGTCCATATGGTTTTGAAGGTATAGGTGAACCATTGATTTTGTTAATTTGAAGAGTCAGGCTGTCTGACTCAAGGTTGGGTTCAATTGGTCTTGATGGTCTAAGGGAACCATTGATTTGAAAGGCCAAGTTATTTAGCTCAAGATTAGGTTGGATTAATTCTTCACATGATTCCTTATGATTTGACCTACTTGTTTGGCTAGACATGTAACCTTCTTGGTTTAGAATGGATTGTTCAGCCAAAGTGTTGGTTTTGGCTTGAATAGTCAGATCATCTGGCTTAATTAAAACATCATTTGCTTGTTCCTGAGTTGGCTCTTTACTGGTCATATCAATTTTGTGGTTTAAAATGGATTTTCTAAGGCTAGAGGTTTCAAGGATGTCTAGGGCCAAACGACTTGGTTTAATTTGGTTTTTATTGGTTTTTTCTAGAAGGTTTTGGTCTTCTAGTTCTGTTTTTGGAATTTCAAATGGTTTGAGGATTGGTGTAGTGGTAGAAGATTTAGGTTTAGGTGTTGCCATTCCCTTTTCTTCTATCTTAACCAATTGGTGATCTATTGCCTTGAGGTTTTGACTTTGTTCTGTTGTTGAACTTTGGTTGGTAATTTTGTTTGGATTTGTGTGGGAGTGAGTTGGGCTCAACTTCAGAGACTTAGCTTGCTCATTTTTGGGAATACTTGTATTTTGAACAAGTTTGTTTTATGAGGGATACTGGTTTTGATCAGTTTCAATTAGTGAGGCAATGACTTGGGTTTGTCCGTTTTGAACTTTAGATTCCTGGGAAGAGGGGCCTATTCTTTCAATAATTCTTTTTCCATCTCACAAGTAGATTAGGACTTTTGGTTTGACCATGTCAATTTGTTTGGGTTTTGTATGAATTTCAAGCCATTCAAAGAAGCCAATGTGGTTTCTAATTGAATACATGAAATCATACCATTTGGTTCTAAGATTACTTCTTTGGTTGTCATCAAACTCCCTAAAGAAGTTCTCTCTTTTGATTTTGTTTTTGTCTAAATTGAAGTCTTTTCTAAGGAGATCCTTATCTAAGACAAATCCAGTTTGGAATGTATTGGATTTGATTGAAGTATCACCTTCAGATGTAGTGATTGGTTGAGTTTGGTTTTGGTAGTTTTTCTTGGGTTCTTGTTGTCTAGAAGATTTTGGTGTGTCAAGAGCTTGAAGTCTTTTATTGATTTCTTGCGGTAAACTTTTGTTTCTTGATAGAATTCTAGTTACTTGTAGAAAGTTAGGATTTTTGAAGATTTTTGGGGTCATTTGAGAGTAAACTTGACGTGGTTCTGATTTTGGAATTGACCTATTTGTTTTGGAGATTGATTTGAGGGAAATTCTATCATAAACTTCTTGATCAAGTTCTTGTTCAAATTCTTGAGATTTTTTATCAAATTCTAAGTCTTCATGATAATTATTTTAATTTTCAAGTTGTTGGTTACTCTCTATGTCTTCAAGTTCTTGGTCACTATTATACCTAGACTCTTGATTGTTACCATACTCATAATCACTAAGTTCTAGATCACTACCATAGTTATTAGGGTAGTCACTATAGTACTCCTGGTCATTATCCATGGTTGAAATACTTGGGGACTTCCTACTAGTGTTTGGGAGAAAAGCTAGGATTTTTTCTAAGACTTACCTAGGACTTTCTGAAGAAAACAGTGTAGGATTTGTTATGCTACTATCAAAAAATATTTCAAAAATAAAAATGATGCTATGAAAAATAATTAATTTAATTAATTATCTATTGATCATATCAGATTATTTAATTCTATACATTAGGATCTAAACATAATATGCATGCATACATCAATAGATCTGAAAATAAAATTATGTAATAAACTATTAACTATATCTATATGTTCAGAACACAATACCTTTTTGTGGGTAGTCAATCACCATAATCTAAGTCTACTAGATAATGCTCTGGTATCACATCACAGCTGCACATATGTCCGACCTCTATGGTTGGTCCACATGGAGCTTCTAGTCCCGATCAGCCCCATTGGAGTGTTAGCTCCTCGTCGGAGCCTTCGATGGCTGATCATGATCGATCGTATACTTTCTGATTTCTCAGATATTTCAAAAAATTAGAACATAAATACTGGAGGATGATGAAGATGTGTTTCAAATTTGATGGTGATTCAATGCCCACAGCACTCGATCTCTCCACCTGAACCCAGATTCCTAAATCTAGGATTTCACTCGGCCTAAAAACCCAGACACAGTAAAAATCCTATCACGCCCTCTCTGTGTGGAGTTTTTTTATGAAATAAGTTTTTATGAAAAGATAACTTTCATATCTATAATCTTCTTTTAGATTATATCTAAAAATAGATTATCCTTAGAGGTGAAAATCATAAGAGAAGTGAGGGATGAGGGAAAAGTAAAGTGTTGTAGGATCCTATTTACCTTCACTCCAAGATTTTTTTGGCCCAAAACTGATGCCCAAACACTCTAAAATTTTACCACATAATGCTAACCCCTTCTCCTACATGCACAAAAAATTTCATAATTTATTGACATGAATACCATGAGAAAACTGCATGGAAAATGATAAGGATCGAGTGATTGAGAGGTTTTAACCACTCACTTAATTTCAAAAATCAAATGAGCCTCTTATCCTTATCCAATGCCCTCTCCCTTGTGTTTAACATGCAGAAGGACTCTCCTTCTATGTGCATATTTTATTTCTTAAAAAATATTTGACAAACAAAAGGGAAGGCATGGGAAGCTGGAAAAGTTAAAAATGGTGGGCGCATGGGAGAATTTGAATTCAAACTTCATTTGACTTGGTCCTAATTGGCTTCAACCAAACCAATTAAAGTAGACCCAATTAAACTAGATTAAACCCAACCAAATTAGGCTTAGCCTAATCCAATAAAATTCTAATTAAATTAAAAATTAATTAAATCTATGTTCTGATCAAATCAAGGTCAAAACTTTCATAGCGATTAGGTCATCTCATGACCTGATCGGGTCAAATTCAATCAGACTTGATCGAATCCTCATCGCTCAATCAAATTAAGCTAATTAGTAATCAAATTGCTAATTAATCCTCCAAAAATATCTAAATCCTAATTGAATGGGTTATTGGGCAATAGAGTCCTATCAACATGAAACTCTTGAAGAGTCCTAAATTAGTGGGACTCTTGAACCCAGTGCTCCAAACAAATCGAACTCATGATCATAGAATTTCAAACTAGTGACACTCTTGATCAGAGAGTTTCAGATGAGTAAAACTCAGAGTCCTAATCCAGTATAACTCTTGGTCATAGAGTCTCAGTCCAGTGGGACTCTTGACCATAATGTCCTAGATTATCAGGACTTATGATCAGAGAGTCCCAGATAAATAGGACTCAGAGTCCTAGTCTAGTAGGACTCTTGATCACAGAATCTTAGTCCAGTGGGACTCTTGACCATAGAGTTTCAGACCAATGGGACTCTTGATCAGCCATCAAATCAGGTAGGAACTCCTAATGTGTATGACCCCGCAGGTTCGAACCTAAGTCGGTAGCATAGAAACCAATTTCTATACTAATCAAAATGACCATCTAACCATGGTACCTGACGTTTGGATAGGTCGAATAATCACAATCATAACATTCAGAACCTACACGAATATGATTATCGTATAATTCATTTCTATTACCTCTGTGTAATAGATGACTCAGGATTAGACTGTCAATCCTAGAAAATACATCCATATCGTGTCTCAAAGCAATTAGTCTCATGACTCCTCACTAAGACTATCCTAACCAAGGTTTAGCTAAATTGAAACACAATTAAATACAGCTCCTAAAATTAGAAGTGGTCAATCCCATCTTGATACACGCATCGACTCCATAAGTACTTAACTGTGTCCAGAAACCTTCCATCACTGAATTAGAAATTCAGATAGTCCGGCACCAATACATAGTAAGTTGCTTGAAAGTCACCATGGTGATCTTAGGTCGGAGGAACATTTATACCCATATTCCATCGAAGCTAATCTTGACAAGAGAAAAGTCCTAAAGCTGGTCATGTTTAGTGCAGATGTACCCATACATCTCACTTGCATGCTATATCAGTGTCTCAACACTCCTTGATTATGAGGACAACCAACCCATATGACACACAATGACCTGTACTTGATAAATGTTGTCATCCTAAGTAACAACATATCATTTAATCGTGAACTATTTAAGGACTAAATGACAAATCCTCCTTTGCCAAATCTTGATAGTCCTAAGGACTTCATCACAACACAGGAGTTCATTAGAAGACAATAAAATTTATGATGAAAAATATCAAAATAACTTTTATTAATTTATAATTCATATATAATTATAAATATATGGCCCAACCATCAACAGACTGATGATTAGCTTTGAAACATATTTCCAACAATCTTCCACTTGGACTAAAGCCAATCGGTGCAGTATCTAATACCTATCTTCGACTTAAAGTCGTCGAACTCCTTCACTATAATAGCTTTAGTGAATGGGTCAGCCAGATTCTCCTTTTCGTCTATTTTCTAAAGGTCGACATTACCTCGATCCACAATCTCTCAGACAAGATGATAGTGACGCAGAATATGCTTCGTTCGCTAGTGTGCCTTTGGTTCCTTCACCTGAGCAATGGCTCCAGAGCTGTCGTAATAGAGCAGAACTGGACCATCAAGGGAGGATGCTACTCCAAGCTCGGTGATGAATTTTCTTAGCCACACCGCTTCTTTGGCAACATCTAATACAACAACATACTCCGCCTCACAAACGGAATTGATCATAGTGTGCTCTTTGGAACTCTTTCAGTAGATAGCCCCACCATTAAGGACAAATATATATCCCGACACACTCTTGCTATCATCATGATCGGATTGAAAACTGGAGTCTGTGAACCCCACAAGTTTCAAGTCCGATTCACCATATACAAGCCACTGGTCCTTAGTATTTCTTAAATACTTCGGGATGGTTTTAACAACCTTCCAGTGATTCTCCCCTAGATTAGACTGGTATCTACTCACTACACCTAGTAAGTATGCCAGATCTGATCGCATACATATCATGGTGTACATTATAGAACCCACTATTGAAGTATATGATATTCTATTCATACGCTCTTTGTCTAGAGGTGTTGTTGGACAATCCCTCTTTGAAAAAAAAATTTTATAGCCTATCAGTAGATAGCCTTTCTTGAAATTTTTCATACTGAACTATTTCAGCACAGTGTCAATGTACATGAACTGGGACAATCCAAGCAATCTTTTAGATCTATTTCTATAGATCCTCATCCCTATGATGTAGAAAGCTTCTCCCAGATCTTTCATGGAGAACTATGATGATAGCCAAATCTTTATTCCTTGTAATGCAGGGACATCATTTTCGATTAAGAGAATGTCATCTACATACAATACTAGGAATATTATTGCTAGACCACTAGTCCATTTATATATGTAGGGCTCCTCTTCATTCTTAACGAAGCCATACGTTTTGATTGTTCTATTAAATCATATGTTCCAACCCGAGATGCCTACTTTAGTCCATAAATAGACCTCTAAAGCTTACACACCTTAGACTCATCTATGAATGTGAAACCTTCAGGTTAAATCATATACACCTCTTCATCCAGCTCTCCATTTGGAAAAGCTGTTTTCACATCCATCTGCCAGATTTTATAGTCCACATGGGCAACTATGGCAAGCATTATCTGAATGAATTTGAGCATTATCACAGGAGAGAATGTCTCATCATAGTTAATACCATAACATTGACGATACCTCTTGGCAACCAGATAGGCTTTATAGGTCTCCACCTTTCTATCTGTGCCTCTTTTCCTTTTGAAGATCCACTTATATCCTATGGGTTTTACCCTTTTGGGTGAGTCAACCAAAGTCCATACATCATTGACCTTCATGGATTTCATCTCAAATTTCATGGCCTCAAGCCATTTCTCAGAGTCGGATCTCTGCATTGCATCCACATATGTGATTGGATCCTGATTGTTCTCATTGAGTTTGATAGGATCCCCGTCTCGAATCAAAAAATCATAATATCTATCTGGTTGATATGGTACTCTACTAGATCTCCTTAAGGATGCTTCTACAATGGGTTCTGGGTTTGATCTAATCAAATCCAACTTAGGTTCAACAACTTGTGTCCATTCTTTCGCTTGTCATACTTCATCAAGTTCGACCTTGAAGGCATTAGTTTCTTCACCAAGGAACTTCTTTTCTAAAAAGACTATCTTAAGACTGACAAACACTTTTTGCTCATTAGCAAGGTAGAAGTAGTATCCTTTAGTTTCTTTTGGGTAACCTATAAAACTACACTTATCAGACCTAGGTCCAAGCTTGTCTGTCATCAAATGTTTGACGTAGGCCGGACACCCCCAAACCCTAAGGTGTGAAAGCACTGGCTTATGCCCTATCCATATTTCATATGGTGTTTTATTAATAGATTTACTCAAAATCCTATTTAAAATATAACAAGCTGACTCGAGCGCATATCCCCATAGGGAGATCGACAAACTAGCAAATCCTATCATGGATCGAACCATGTCCAACAGGATCCAATTTCTCCTTTCAGACACACCATTATATTATGGTGTTCCAAGAAGGGTCCATTGGGAGAGAATCCCATTCTCTCCAAGATATGTTTGAAACTCATTGAAAATGTAGTCACCCCTTAATCAGATCGAAGAGTTTTAATACTCTTCCTAGTTTGCTTTTCTACCTCATTTCGAAATAGTTTGAACATTTCAAACAACTCTGACTTATACTTCATTAAATAGATATACCCATACCTCGATAGGTCATCTATGAAGGTTATGAAGTAGAAATATCCACCTCTAGTACTTAAGCTCATGGGTCCACATACATTCGAATGTACTAAACTCAAGAGTTTAGTGGCTCGTTCACCTTTCCAGTAAAAGATGACTTGATCATCTTACTAAGAAGATAGAACTCACAGATTGAAAGTGACTTACGATCACTAACCTCAATAATTCCTTCTTGAGCTAACCTATTAATTCTATTCTTATTAATATGACCTAGCCTACAGTGCCAATGGTAGACATCAGACACATCACTAATTCTAGGGTATTTACTGGAGGATTGAACCACGTTAATAGGCATAGAAAGTAAATAAATTCTGTTATTCAATTATCCAATCAAAATTATAACATCATTCAAAATAATATTACAAAATTTTTTTTATTAATATTTCGAAATCATTCATGGCCAAAAGGCCTACAGAAATGATATTCAATAAGAAAGTTGGACAATAATAACATTCATTAAGAATAATTTTATTTGAATTGATTATAAGGTTCATGATTCTTAAAGCTAGAATTGAAACTTATCTTCCATCTCCAACGTTCAAGAACCTCTCACCTTAATCAAATCTCCTACTGACCTGCAAGCCCTGCATAGAATTACAAATATGATAAGGGCTTCCAGCATCTAATACCCAGGCATTAGAATCAAATAAGGAAAAATTGCTAGGTGTTATCATATAATTACCTTGTCCAGCAATCGCTTGCTTCTTCCTCGATCTATTCGGGTCGAGGAAGGCAATGTACAAAGGACAGTTCCTCTTTTAGTGCCCCTACTTCTTGCAAAAGAAGCACTCTACTTGGCTCTGATCGGGCTTGCACTTCTTGGTCTGACCCTGCGCAGTCATCCTAGCATGCGGTCGCACCTTCTTATTCTTCTTCTTCTTGTTCTTCTTTCCTTTCTTAAAGGGTCAATGACCAGAAGAAGACCCTCCCACTACATTCATCGTCTCCTTGTGGAGTTGGTGATCCTTCTCAAAGTTCTACAGTAACTCCAACAATCTATGGTAGTTCACTACAGGTTTTGTCATTCTAAAATGAGTTAGAAAGGGGAGGAGGGACTTGGGTAAAGAATTAAGGATCGTATTCTTATCGAGCTGCTCATGTAGGAGAAAGCCCATCTTGTTAAGGTGCTCAATCATCTCGATCATGTACAATACATGATTGGTGACTGAGGCTCCATCCCTCATCCGAGCATTGAAAATGGCATAACTTATTTTGTGCCTTTCAACATCGTCTAGCATGCCAAAAGAGTCGTTCAATATTTGAAGCATCTCCTATGGCTGAGCATTTTCAAACCTATGGCTGAACTCATCATTCATTGTCGTCAGCATTATACATCGAATGATGGTGCGATCATTGAGCCACTTCAGATAAGTATCTCGGACTGCTCCCCCAGCGTTCAGGGTTGGCTCCTCAGGTGCTTGATCCGTTACCACATAAAGAATCCGCTCATGCTCCAGGATGATTTTCAACTTATGATACCAGCTATCGTAGTTGGGTCCCATTAATTTATTATGGTCTAACAATGATCAGAGCGATAGGTTAGTGGCCATGTCTGCACAAAAAGAAAAATCAAACCTAATTAGTATATGAATTATTAATTCTAGAGACTTGAACTTTAGTCTAAAGGTCCTCCCACTATTTTTTACGAATTGGTAGCCTCTACTTCCAATTCGAGGAATTACTCTAATTTCTTAGTGCATACTAGAATCAACATAGACTACACATGAGCCCAACTTTGGTTGGTCAACCCATGTGCACCTATGGGTAGATTCAAAATCCATTGTTTCTCTAAACAACTTCTAGTAACATTGATTTTACCCCATAGACCTAATCAGTAGGCTTTGGCCTTCACTAAAAAAGGTTCGGTTAGGTCCTACCATTAACATGACCACATTTGGTCTTATCTAACCAATAAATGATCAGGCCCGACTTTGGTCGGCCAACCTAACCTCCATCAAAAAGACTTAACCAAATTATCATTTTATGAATGATAATTTTATTAGTCAATAATCACCAGGCCTTTGGACCTCCAATGATCATTATACTAATGAACCCATTATCACTTAACTTAATGGGAGGCTATGATTTAGTTATCTATATAACTATTTCACTTTTAAGGATCTAATAATTTTAGAGGATTTAGTTAACCAATTTAAGAAAATTCAGTGAGCCAATTTCGATCCTCCCACTGACTTCACCAAGTTAGAAAAGAATTTTATGTAAGCTGGCATTAGGAGCATCTAAATCAGTCAGACTGATTTATCTAATAGACATAGGTGAGCCCCAATCACCAAGTGATCTAATCAAAATCTAACTCACTAGGATGGCCAGGTAAGCAAGATCAATGGAAAAGATAAGCCATTAACTCGTCAAAGATCGAATCAGTGCGAATAGCTACCAATTAAAAATCACTGGTCAAACTACCAAACTTATCTTAGACACCATCCGATTCATTAGTTTAATTTGACCAACCTAGTAATTTTGGACTTGACCGTGTAGCCTTGAATCAAGTCCATTTGGTTCTTGTTAAAGACATGGACTTGATCAACTACAACTATTATAATTGAGTCTATAGAGTCCTTAACCTAATCTAAATTAATATTTAATTAGATTTGATCAATTACTCTAAATTAGTCCATCTTTAAACTAACCTTAGGTCTAACCCAATTTATGGACCTAATTCAGCTAACCTAATAACCTAGAATTTTATGATTAATGACTTAGAGTCTTAATTCATAATTGTAGATACTAAATCATTATAATTAATTTTTAATTAAGTTTATGGGCTAAGGTTTAGGGTTCGGCATTTTGAAAATATTTTTAACTTTAAATTTTTTTTTATAACTTAGCATTGTTCACCAATTGAGTCAACTGATTTCAAAATTAAATCATCTCAATTCACAAACAACACTAGTTGTAGGGTTTAATCTAAAAATATGTACACTACATAATCATGAAATCATGAATCAAACTTTATCTAATTATGCATTCATAATCATAAATTAGATTAAAGTCTAATATAATTAAATCATAAAAATATTAGAGTAAATCTAATAATTTCATGATTAACGATATAGATCAGCAACGTACCAGGATAACCTTTTCACTTTAGGGGGTAAACTCTACAGCAGGACAACCTGCAGTCCATGCGATCTGAATTTTAATTTTTTAGATCTAATTACTCAAATTATTAGATCAATATTTAGATCAAATCTAAATTAGTAATCTAAATATGCAAGCATATCATGTTTAAAGAACCTTGCTCTAATACCAATTGAAGAAAATAGTGTAGGATTTGCTATGCTACTTTCAAAAAATATTTCAAAAATAGTAATGATGCAGCAGAAAATAATTAATCTAATTAATTATCTACTGATCATATCAAATTATTTAACCCTACACATTAGGATCTAAATATAATATGCATGCATACATTAGTAGATCTGAAAATAAAACTATGTAATAAACTATTTACTACATCTAAGTGTTCAGAATACAATACCTTTTTGTAGATAGTTGATCATCGCAATTTGAGTCCATCAGATAATGCTCTGGTATCACATCATAGCCACACACATGTTTGGCCTCTATGGTTGGTCCACACAAAGCTCCTGATCCTGATCAGTCCCACTGGAGTGCTAGCTCCTCATCGGAGCCTTCGATGGCTAATCATGATCGATCTAATTGATCGTATATCTTCTAATTTCTTAGATACTCTAAAAAATTAGAATATAAATATTGAAGGATGATGAAGATGTGTTTCAAATTTGATGGTGATCTGATGCTCACAGCACTCGATCTCTCCATCCGAACTTAGATTCCCAAATCTAGGATTTCACTTGGCCCAAAAACCCTGACACACTAAAAATCCTATCACACCCTCTTTGTGTGGAGTTTTTCCATGAAATAAGTTTTTATGAAAAGATAACTTTTAGATCTATAATTCTATTTAGATTATATTTAAAAATAGGATATCCTTAGAGGAGAAAATTACAAGAGAAGAGAGGAATGAGGGAAAAGTAAAGTGCCGTAAGATCCTATTCACCTTCACTCTAAGATTTGTTTCTCTTAGAACTAATGCCCAAAGACTCTAAAATTTTTACCACATAATGCTAACCTCTTCTCCTACATGCACAAAAATTTTCATAATTTATTAACATGAATACAAGGGAAAAACTATATAGAAAATGATAAGAGTTGAGTGGTTGAGAGGTTTTAACCACTCGATTTCAAAAATCAAATGAGCCTCTTATCCTTATCCAATGCCTCCTCCCTTGTGTTTAACATACAAAAGGACTGTCCTTCTGTGTGCACATTTTATTTCTTAAAAAATATTTGACAAACAAAAGGGAGGGCATGGGATGCAGAGTGGAAAAGTCAAAAATGGTGGGCACATGGGAGAATTTGAATTCAAACTTCATTTGACTTGGTCCTAATTGACTTCAACCAAATCAATTAATCTAGAATCAATTAAACCAAGTTAAATCAAATCAAATTAGACTTAGCCTAATCTAATAAAATTTTAATCAAATTAGAAATTAATTAGATCTACGTCCTAATCAAATCAGGGTCAAAACTCTCATAGCGATTAGGTCATCTCATGACCTGATCGGATCAAATCCAATCGAATCAAATTCAATCAAACTTGATCGAATCCTCATCACTTAATTAAATTAAGCTAATCAGTAATCAAATTACTAATTAATTCTTCAAAAATATCTAAATCCTAATCGAATGGGTTATTGGACAACAGAGTCCTATCAACATGAAACTCTTAAAGAGTCCTAAATCAGTGGGACTCTTGAACCTAGTGTCCCAAATGAATCGAACTCACGATCATAGAGTTCTAGACTAGTGAAACTCTTGATCAGAGAGTTCTAAATGAGTAGAACTCAGAGTCTCAATCTAGTAGGACTCTTGGTCATAGAGTCCTAGTCCAGTGGGACTCTTGACCATAGTGTCCTAAATTATCAAGACTCATGATCAGAGAGTCCCAGACAAGTAGGACTCAGAGTTCCAGTCCAGTAAGACTCTTGATCACAGAGTTCTAGTTCAGTAAAACTCTTGACCATAGAGTTCTAGACCAATGGAACTCTTGATCAACCATCAGATCAGGTAGGAACTCCTAATGTGTGTGACCCCACAAGTCCGAACCTAAGTCGGTAACATAGAAACCAATTTCTATACTAATCGAAGTGACCATCTAGCAATGGTACCCAACATCTGGATAAGTCAAATAATCATAATTGCAACATTCAGAACCTACGTGAATATGGTTACCATATAATTTATTCCTATGACTTCTATGTAAAAAATGACTCAGGGTTAGATTGTCAACCCTAGAAAATACATCCATGTTGTCTCAAAGCAATTAGTTTCGTGACTCCTCACTAAGACTATCCTGATCAAGATTTTGCTAAATTGAATCATAATTGAACATAGCTCTTGAAATCAGGAGTGGTCAATCCCATCTTGATACACGCACCGACTTCACAAGTACTTGACTGTGCCCAAAAACCTTCCATCACTGAATTAGAAATTCAGATAGTCTAACCCCAAAATATAGTGAGTTTCTTGAAAGTCATCATGGTGATCTCAGGTCGGAGGAACATTTATACCCATATTCTATCGAAGCTAATCTTGATAAGAGAAAAGTCCCAAAGCTGGTCATGTTCAGTGCAGATGTACCTATACATCTCACTTGCATGCCTATCAATATATCAACACTCCTTGGTTATGAGGACAACCAATCTATATGGCACACAACGACCTATACTTGATAAATATTGTCATCCTAAGTAACAACGTATCATTTGGTTGTGAACTATTTAAGGACTAAATAACAAATCCTCCTTTGCCGAATCTAGATAGTCCTAAGGACTTCATTACAACACAAGAGTTTATTAGAAGATAACAAAATTTATGATGAAAAATGTCAAAATAACTTTTATTAATTTATAATTTATATATAATTATAAATATATGGTCCAACCATCAACAGACTAACAATTAGCTTTGGGACACATTTCCAACACTTTCTATTTGTGATTGAAAGGAAAAACTAGGATATTTTTGGGTTTTTTCTCTATAGGTGTACCTTCTCCATGGGGGAAGAGAGGAGGAAGCAAAAGAACTTCTAGATAGGAGATTTTTAGTCACCGTTATTCCAAGGTTACTTATAGGATCCTCAATTTCTATGGAATGGTTATTGATAGACAGTCTGCAAAGGGAGAGGGCAGTTTCCTACTAGTGCATGCTCCTAATCTGCAAGGAGAGAAAGTGGTTTCCTACTAATGCATGCCCCTAATCTGCAAGGAGAAGATGTAGATTCCTACAGGTGCACGCCCTTTCTTCAGGAGCAAGAAAGAAGCAGGAGAATTTCTAGATAAGAAACTCATGCATGTTCTTGGCTTACTTATAGGGATCTAGTTCTAAAGTTAAGCCTATAATACTACCTCGAAAGTAGTGTCTAGCTCCAAAGTCTATAATATTACCTCGAGAGTAGTATCTAGCTCCAAAATCTAAAATACTATCATAAAAGCAATATCTAACTCCCAAATCTGACTTATTGCCCTGCCCTAAACATGACTCTCCTGGCCTTTAAAGTGGGACTTGTGGGACTTATTGTCACCTTGGGAGGTAGAACTAACTTTCCTGAAAATAGTACAAAAGCTGAAGATAGGTCTATCAATATTGTAAAAGTATAGAACTTGGAGGTAGAACAAACAATACTATAGATATTGCAGATTTAACAGAAGATCTAGCAATCCTTAGAAGTAAGCAGGAAATAACACAATGAGATATCCAATATAGAAAGTAGTCATGCTACTTCCTTTCTACCATAGAAAGGACCTCAAACCGTCAGGATTCAACACATTCTAAATGCAGATATAGGACCTAAAATCAGTAGGATACCACACATTCTAGATGCAGATATAGAACCTCAAACTAGCAGGATACCACACATTCTAGATGCAGGTGCTACAGTAACATAACCAACAAGCTAAGGAGACACAAAGTAGCCATGGAATAAAGGTGAAATCTTCCTACCTAGAGGCTGTTCTACCTACATCCTCCCCCCCCCTCCCCCGTGAAGGGAGAGGGTGTGGCTCTGATACCAAAGGGGGGAAGGATGTAGGGAGAACATGCCTCTAGGTAGGAAGATTTCACGTTTATTCCATGGCTAATTTGTGTAACCTTAGCTTCTTGGTTATGTTACTATAGTGCCTACATCTAGAATGTGTGGTATCCCGCTGGTTTGAGGTCCTGTATCTACATCTAGAATGTGTGGTATTTGAAGGAAAAATCCTAATTTCTCGAACCAGATTCGTTCAGATCTGATCGGATCAAGAGATATATTTCAAAAATTTTTCTCTCTGATCTAAATTAGATCTGAGATATTTCAGATCTGATCTTTATTATTTTAATAATTAAAATAAATTTAGATAAATTAAATCAAATTTAATTTATCTTGAAGTAGGGTAATCCTATTACCCGTTGATGATCCTGTAAGCAGCAGAAGGTTCTAGATCTAGCCACGCAAGTGCCTGGCCTTTATCGGTATCCACTCGGACTAGATCTAGAGATCCTCTTCTTCTCTATCACATCTCTAAAAATCAAATCTGAATCTAATTTGGAGGATCTTCAAAACATCTTTCAAAGATCAGCAGTTGTCCTTTGTAGCAGCGCAGCCTTCTAGCTTTCTATCATCTTTCTCTCGTCTGGATTGCACCAACCTGGATCCCAAACTCCTTTGGGCATGGAGAGGAGAGGGAGAAGATGGACTTGGCATGGAGGAGGAGAGGAGAGGCAGCCTTGGGGCATGGGAATTTTTAATGTTTTTTGAGTTGGGCATAGGGTCTTATTTATAGACTATGCGTGATCCAACTCCTCTTCTTCCCAACCAATCACAACCCTTTGTGCAATCAGATCTAAATTTGATTGGTGGGAATAGAGTCCTTTGGATTCCTCCTTAGATGGCATCTAAGACCCGTCAAACTTGGTTCTTAAGAGAGGTCTAATCGAAATCCAAAATGAAGATGGAGTCCCTATCCAATAGAGACTCCTGGATGCCTCCAGCTTGGGCACACGCCAAGGGTGGCGTGCACCCTCCTCCTTGCTAGGTTCTGATATGGGGACAAGCCCCCACCAACCCTCCAATAGGTGCGTGATATGTGGACAGAAGTCAAAGTGTCAATGGTCAACATTTGATCAATCAAAGGTCAACTTTTGACCAAAGTCAAAGGATGAGAAATGGCAAGTGACCAAAAATGGAAGGTGTTGTCTTACAAAAGAAGACAACCCTTTTTTAACCTAGACAAGCTCCAGTCAGACCAAGTGAAGGCCTTGATCGAGCACAAACTCCTTTGGCTCAGTTAGGACAACTATTTATGATAGTAAAAGAAGAACATTAGGTTCAATCGAGTGCTAGCACGATTTTCTTGAACCTAATTGAATCTCATTCAGATCAATTGAACTGGATCAGTTCAATTGATGATCACCAGATTCAAACCCTTATTTGTGTGATCCTAGTTAGGTTCAGTTCTGTATGGTAATGGGATATGTCATGATCTCTATCATCGACATCATCGAAACTCCTTTCGATGGATCAGAACTCTTCTGATTCGAACAGCTAGAATGATCGATCATCTAAATCATTCTAATTGCTCCCAAAATCCACCAGTGACACCTAGCAGTATATGGTGGCAACCCATCAGAGCTGAATGTGAACCTCTTGGTGCAGCTACCTGTGTGATTAAGTTCTTCTATCTTGAGCCCCGATCAGATTAGGGTTAAGGTGAACTCGTCAAACCCTAGTTTCTGTCATATGATGTAATCATTCGATTCAAGTCCGATGTGAAAATCTAAATAGAAACTCTTTCTATTATTTCACTCTGCCATGGCCATGGGCTTCTGGACTTGATTCTCATGATCATCATAGGGCTGCTCCTCTACCACCGAGGTAGATAGATTCCATCTTGATGCAATCCAGTTCCTACAATGAACATGCTATAGCCAACATACACCTCAGGGATTCTGAATGGCTAGGAGACTTCGAGTTATGGTGTAGTCAAACTATAACACCCTCAAGGTGAATTGCCAATGCACCTCAGGTCAAAGAACCAGACACACCACTGCAGCATCGAGTCAGTCATTGACGAGAAGGTAGACTTCCTAATGAGTACTCGAGGTGGTCACACTTAGTGCCCTCATTCTCTAACGAGTACTTGTACTCTTGCTTCGTTGTCTTCACACCGTAGACTCAAGACTCGTCTACTAAAGAGAAGCGATTGTACACTAACCTTTCAGATCAATCACCATCCTCATGATGATCCTATGGTCGGGATCATTTTATGAGTTAATAATGATTATTCATGTCTTAAATTTTCAACTCTTGAAAGTATGAATTATCATTACCATTAACTCAAAGGATGTATCATAGATACTAAATATACATATGTGATAGAAAATAATCCATTTTATTGATTATAGTCAAAATTATAATTTTACCCCTAGAAGTGTATTATAAGTGTCAGCAATTCTGGCTTCTAGGGCACATATATCTAATAGTATCTTGCTGATTTGAGGTCCTATATCTGCATTTAGAATGTGTTGAATCCCGATGGTTTGAGGTCCTTTCTGTGGCAGAAAGGAAGTAGCATGACTACTTTCTATATAGGATATCTCATTGTGTTATTTCCTACTTCTAAGGATTGCTAGATCTTCTATTAAATCTGCAATTTCTATAGTATTGTTAGTTCTACCTCCATGTTCTATACTTTTATAGTATTAATAGACCTATCTCCAGCTTCTGTACTATTTTCAGGAAAGTTAGTTCTACCGCCTAAGGTGATAGTAAGTCCTGCAAGTCCCACTTTGAAGGCCAGGAGAGCCGTGTTTAGGGCAGGGTAATAAGTCAGATTTGGGAGTTAGACACTACTTTCATGATAGTATTACCGATTTTGAAGCTAGATGCTACTTTTGAGGTAATATTACAGACTCTAGAGCTAGACACTACTTTTGAGGTAGAATTATAGGCTTAACTTTAGAACTAGATCTCTATAAGTATGCTAGGAACATGCATAAGTTTCTTATCTAGAAATTCTCCTGCTTCTTTCTTTCTCCTGAAGAAAGGGCATGTGCCTTAGGAATCTACATCTTCTCCTTGCAGATTAGGGGTGAGCATTAGTAGGAAACTATTTTCTCTCCTTGCATATTAGGGGCGTGCACTAGTAGGAAACTACCTTCTCTTTTTGCAGACTGTCTATCAGTAACCATTCCATAGATGCTAGAGGTTCTATAAGTAACCTAGGAATAACTGTGATTCTAAATCTTCTATCTAGAAGTTCTTCTGCTTCCTCCTCTCTCCCCCCCATGGGGAAGGTACACCTGTAGAGAAAAAACCCAAAAATATCCTAGTTTTTCCTTTCAAACACAAATAAAAAGTCCTAGGTAAGTCATAGAAAAAATCCTAGCTTTTCTCCCAAACACTAGTAGGAAGTCCCCTAGTATTTCAACCATGGATAGTGACCAGGAGTACTATAGTGACTACCCTAATGACTTTGGTAGTGATCTAGAACTTAGTAATTATGAGTATGGTAGCAATCAAGAGTCTAGGTATAATAGTGACCAAGAACTTGAAGACATAGAGAGTAACCAACAACTTGAAAATCAAAATAATTATCATGAAGACTTAAAATTTGATCAAAAATCTCAAGAATTTGAACAAGAACCTGATAAAGAAGTTTATGATAGAATTTCCCTCAAATCAATCTCCAAAACAAATAGGTCAATTCCAAAATCAAAACCACGTCAAGTTTACTCTCAAATGACCCCAAACATCTTCAAAAACCCTAACTTTCCGCAAGTAACTAGAATTCAATCAAGAAACAAAAGTTTACTGCAAGAAATCAATAAAAGACTTCAAGCTCTTGACACACCAAAATCCTCTAGACAACAAGAACCCAAGAAAAACTATAAAAACCAAACTCAACCAATCACTACATCTGAAGGTGATACTTCAATCAAATCCAATACAATCCAAACTGGATTTGTCTTAGATAAGGATCTCCTTAGAAAAGACTTCAATTCAGACAAAAACAAAATCAAAAGAGAGAACTTCTTTAGGGAGTTTGATGACAACCAAAGAAGTAATCTTATAACCAAATGGTATGATTTCACGTATTCAATTAGAAACCACATTGGCTTCTTTGAATGGCTTGAAATTCATACAAAACCCAAACAAATTGACATGGTCAAACCAAAAGTCCTAATCTACTTGCAAGATGGAAAAAGAATTATTAAAAGAATAGGCCCCTCTTCCCAGGAATCTAAGGTTCAAAACGGACAAACCCAAGTCATTGCCTCACCAATTGAAACTGATCAAAACCAATCTCCCTCACAAAACAAACTTGTTCAAAATACAAGTATTCCCAAAAATGAGCAAGCTGAGTCTCTGAAGTTGAGCCCAACTCGCTCCCACACAAATCCAAATAAAATTACCAACCAAAGTTCAACAACATAACAAAGTCAAAACCTCAAGGCAATAGATCACCAATTGGTTAAGATAGAAGAAAAGGGAATGGCAATGCCTGAACCTAAATCTTCTACCACTACACAAATTCTCAAACCATCTGAAATTCCAAAAACAAAACTAGAAGACCAAAACCTTCTAGAAAAAACTAGTAAAAACCAAATCAAACCAAGTCATTTGACCCTTGACATCTCTGCATCCTCTGGCCTTAGAAAATCCATTTCAAATCACAAAATTGATATTTCCAATCGAGAGCCAACTCAGGAACAACCAAATGATATTTCAATTAAACCAACCATTGAGCCAGATGATCTGACTATTCAAACCAACACTTTGGCTGAACAATCCATTCTAAACCAAAAAGGTGACATGTCTAGCCGAACAAGTAGATCAAATCATAAGGAATCATGTGAAGAATCAATCCAACCTAATCCTGAGCCAAACAAATTGGCCTTTCAAATCAATGGTTCCCCTGGACCATTTAAGACCAATTGAACCAAACCTTGAGTCAGATAGCATGACTCTTCAAAACAACAAAATCAATGGTTCACCTGGACCTTCAAAACCATATGGACCAAATTCTCCTCAACAGCCATACTGGCCCAGACCAATCCTGCTAGATATTGGCCTTGAAAAGCCCATTCAACAAAATAAATATTCTACTACTACAATCTATGAATGGAACATAGATGGGCAGTCAGAATTCAACATCCCTCAATAAATGACAATGGTAGAAATGGCCTACATTTCCAAAGACAGAACCCAAGACCAAACTATCACAACAGTCTTAATTTCTGACCTCAAAGGCCAAGCCATCAAAGTTGAAAATGGAAATGAAATCCAAGATTCTATTTCTACCCCCATCTTTGCAATATACTTTGTCGGAGACCCTCCAAAATTTATGGACAAAACCTCCGAGATACTCATAAATCTCAAATACAAAAATAATTTTCTAGATGTCTTCCTAGATAGGATGCCACCTAAAAATCAAATCAAGATCCCATATGTAAACTCAACATATGTAGATCTTACAAGCATCAAAGAAAGGTTTAACCCTTCCACAAAACTCAATGGTCTGATCTCAGACACAAAAATCAAAATAATCCATTCAAAAAACCAAGAATTAATCAATATCTCCAAAAACAATTATGAGTTCTCTCATCAAGAACACATCCAAACAAGTATCATACCCAAAAAAGGTATAGATAGCATTATCCACATATGTCCCAAAGACAATAGGCATGATAACTCTGCCTACTACAATTATAACGTAGACCTCACACTCAATAAAGAATTAGGTGGTTGCTGCCAATGATTTGGCTTACCTCCTAATAAAACACAAACAAAAATTGACAAGAAATCTAAAATTTGCAAACAATACAAAAAGAAAACACCTAAACCACTCTGGGGTTATCACAAACCTTACAAAGAGATAACATTCAACCCATCTTGGAAACACCATAGACTATACAGAAGGAAAATAAAATTTGAATCAATTCACAAATCTTTAACCTCCAAATCAATACAAAAATCCTTCACAAAGAAGGAAAAACCTTCAAAACTTCCTATTTGTTACTTATATGGCAAATCAGGACATTATAGTTTTAATTGCAAAATAAAATTTAAAATCAACAACATTGAACCAGATAAGTCAAACCTTCTAGGTTCAATCAAACAAATCCTTAAAACTCTTTTGTTAAACTCGGATACAAACTCTTTTGATTCTAATTCCTCAAACTCATCAAAAGCTAAAATCTGTGTAATAACAAAAGATCAAAACTTAGGACAAATTCAAATAAAAAATGAACCCTTCAAAGAATTGAAAAACACTGAACTTCCAACCCATGTTGAAGCTCTACCCAAACATACAATTAAAAAATGGCAAATAGAAATTATCATCCAGATAAGTGATCTTAAGTGAAAAACCACAGCCCTAATCAATTTAGAAACAGACTCAAATTGTATTCAAAAGGGGTTAGCTCCAACAAAATTCTTTGAAAAGACAAAAGAAAAACCTACTACTGCCAATGGTTCATATCTCAAAATTAAACTCGCTAGATGCTCTTGTTTGCAGCAACAACATCTGTATCAAATAATCTTTACCCTTCTATGAAGAAGGTATCAAAACAAAATATCTAGGTCAAGGTCTAGATTTCAGATTCATCAAACCTTCACTCAAAACCTTCCAATGCCCCAGAAATACCTCCATCCAGAGAAACCAATCCCAGTGGAATGTTATGTTTCAAAAAACTATAGACCAACATTCCAAACAATTGAAAATCTTTTTGCATAAAATGACAAGAAATGGTCTAATTCTTTCTGAAGCAAAAATAGATCTCTTCAAAACTCAAATAAGATTCTTAGGTTATGAAATGACCCAAGGTACTACCAAACCAATTCAAAAATCTTTAGAATTTGTCTCAAAACTTCTTGACCAAATCCTAGAGAAAAAACAACTTCAAAAATTCTTAGGTAGCCTCAATCATGTTTCGGACTATTATAAGGACCTTAAAATCATTACAAAACCTCTGTATGATAAACTCAAAAAGAATCCATTTCCAAGGGGAGACAACAAAGAAGAACTCATTCAATACCATTCTGGCATTTGGAATAAAATCCAAAAGGAATATCCAACAATCAAAAAGAAGACTTTATCGATTGTTTTGCGCATTCTTAGAAATCAAAATGATCTTTCAAATCAAAGCTTTTTACTTCAAACAAGTTTTCAATCTACTCTAGCTAAGCATTTACTTTCAAAACAAGCAATTCATTCAAATATCGATTTTCAAATTGAATTCAAAAAAACAAAAAATCACCTTTTCTCTGATCTTCTCCATCAAGATCAAACAAAGTATTTCAAAGAAATAAAGATTTTACCAATCACTTTGAACAAGTTTTCAAATCAAATCTTTCTCTTCAGATTGATCTTCAAAGTTGCTTCAAAACACATCTTTGCAAAAATATTTCTTTCTCAGCTTCCAATTCAAGATGACAAGGTCAATTCTCTCCCTGACATCTTCTGTTCAAAATAGAGGAATCCTCTAATGACATCCTCTCAAGATTTATGGCAGCTTGTTTGACCAAAATCTCAACTCCACAAAATGGCTTCTCAAATAAAAACTCAAAAAGGGCAAGGTTTTGCCAATCTCCTTTCCCAATCTCTTCAAACAAATTTGCACTTCTTTCCCAAAAGGAAGACAAGTCAGAAACTCCAACCTCAAATACCACACAAAGCAATCAACTGGTTCCCTCCAGGAAAGTTCCACTTACAGCTAAGGTAAGAAGATATGATTACTGGAGAACAGTTCGAAGACAATTACCTTCAGAAATTCTGGAAATCATTCTCAACAAAATACTTCAACCACAAGAGATCAAGCAGCTATTCAAAGACCTCCTTAAGTACATCATAGTAGAATGGTGGCAAGGATTGAAACTGTCAATACCAAACCCCAGACAAGTCAACAAAGAAATGATAGCAACTGCTCTCAACAAAAGACTTGTTAGAGAAATAATGGTTGAACCTTCTCTCTCCACTGACGTATTTCCAGCAGTAGTCTCTACAATCTTAAGCTATGCCCAAAAACATTGGAGACAACTAAAAATGATAATCTACAGTGGGATTGAAGAAAGAAGAATGACATCTGTGACATATCCACTTCAAATCTATGAAATCATTCTTCCTCCGAAATACGGCTCCATATTCACACTCCAATCAACACCTCAAACAAGTTTTTTTTATGATCTGATGTAGAATCTTGATGCAGAAGAATACTTGATAGATGGATACCTTGATGTCTATCAAATGGCTGGCATTCTTAGAAAGCAAAAATGCTGGACAGACAAAAGAATATGGGTAATAACATACTTGCCAATTACTGTTCCAGACAAAAGAGAAAGCAAGTGGGATGATGGCTTGTGGGATATACTCTTAAATCCAAAAAATTATCCAAAAAGAGTACAATATGAAATACAATATCCCAAGGAAAGTATTCTAAGGAATCATCATGAGGTAGCCCAAAATAACAGAAACAATCAGCTCAAAAGAATGCCTGACTTCCTCCAGGAAGATTTGGATCCCTCAAAAATCCAATCCAATTCAAAAGGAAAAGGGAAAAAGAAAACAAAAAAGAAAAAGAAAAAGCAAAAACATTTTCTTTACTAACATCCTGCCTATGGCAGAAAAATGTTCTCTTTCTTTTTGCAGAAAATCCACTGTGCAACATTGGATCCTCTTTAAATCATAAAACAAGCCTCTCAACAAGACATAAATATGCCTCCAAAATCAAATCAACAACAAGCAAAGCAAACATGCTCAGCCATCCACTCAAATCAAATTATCAAATCGAAGCTACAAGGAGCTTTCTCAGCAAGCTTCATCAATAAGTCACCAATGGCAGCTATAAATAGCCCTTATTGAAGCCACATTCAAAACTCAAAGAAGAAGAAACAACCATAGCTCCTTCTCCTTCTCTTTGATCAGATAATGGCCTGTTCTTGGAACTCTAGTCCTGATCTCCACCACCATAGAAGATGCCACCATCACCACCGACCAAGGCAACACCATCACATCCACAACCACCACTACTATATCCACCTAGACCCAGTTCCTCTCGGCACCATCACAATTATCCTCCAAGTTCTAGAACTTGCTACACAATAGGTTCAATATCATCAAGCTCCAACTCTAGTAGCAGAAGCACCAAGTGCCCAGGCTTGCAACCCACAGTCGCAAGGCCTTCCAAGCCAACAAGTTCCTCATCCAGCACCATCCCAAGATGAAGGAATCCAAAACTCCAACCACAACTTAGCAAGGTCATCTCCAATACCTCAAGCTCCTGTTCATGTTCTCCGAACACTTGAAGAAGTCTACAGGTGACGCCCCATTGAATGCATCAAACGATGCATAAGCACAGCAAAGCCTCTTCTACCTGTCCTTCTGGAATCAGACAGCAAAGCAAGGCCTCTTTCACCTATCCGTCTGGAGTCAGACCCAACCGAGGCCTCTCCTTGGGTATCAACTCATGAAGTGGGAACTCAAAACAACCCAATTAACATCAAGTCCGACACCCAAAACAAACTAATCAATATCAAGTCTGACCATAGTTCAATAGAATCATCACCAACACCTATGGCATCAGTCCTTGGCATTCACCATATTGAAATCCAGACATCTTCGAATCATAGCCCAGCCTTACCTCCAGGATATATTGCAATACCAGCAGTACCTGCAGGCTTCACTGAAGTCCATAGAACAAGACTCGCCGCTTGTAGGCAATCCACTCCACCAAGAAGAAAATCTACTCCATCTCCAAGATCGGCTTCTCCAAATCCATCTAATATAAGTGAAATCTTCAAAAGGAGATTTGAAGGTTGGCAAAGAACACGTGTCCTCCAATCAAGCTCCTTGACATCTATGTCAAGCTCCACATCACCAACCACTTCAAGCGGATCAGATCAATCCATGTTGCCCAGTCTCCCACCAAAATTTCTCTCTCCACTAGCCGACATCAATGGATCCATTTTGGGTCACATCAAAATCAATTCCACCAAAAGACAATCATGAAACCACCTATGGTTTCATCAAAACCAACATAGCCCATGGTTTGTCAAATATGTGTGCCCTAGAAGCCAAAATTGACTAACACTTGTAATACACATCTAAGAAAAAAATTATAATTTTGACCATAAATAACAAAATGGGTTATTTTCTATCATAGTGTACATTCGAAAGTGTCTGTGATACATCCCTTGAGTTAATGGTGATGATGGTTCATATTTTCAAGAGTTGAAAATTTAAGACATGAACTTTCATTATTAACACAAAATGCTTCCGACCGTAGGATCATCATGAGGATGGTGATTGATCCAAAAGGTTGGTGTATGATCGCTTCTTTAAGATAGATGAGTCTTGAGTCTATGGTGTAGAGACACTAGAGCGAGAGTATAGATACTCATTAGAGAACAAAACACTGAACGTGACCACCTCGAGAAGTCATAAGGAAGTCTAGCTTCTCATCAATGACTGACTCGAAGCTGCAGTGGTGTGTCTGGTTCTTTGATCTAAGATGGATCGACAGGTCACCTTGAGGGTGTTATAGTTTGAATATACCATAACTCGATCTCCTAGCCATTCAAAATCCTGAGATGTATGTTGGCTATAGCATGTTCATTATAGAAATTGGATTGCATCGATAGGAGATCTATCTACTTCGGTAGATGAGAAGCAGTCCTATGATGATCATGAGAATCAAGTCCATAAGTCCATGGCTATGGCAGAGTGAAATAATAGAAAGAGTTTCTATTAGGGTTTTCATATTGGACTTGAATCGAATGATTAATTCATATGATGAAAATTATGATTTGACGAGATCACCTTAACCCTAATCCAATTGGGGCTCAAGATAGAGGAACTTAATCACATAGGTAACTATACTGAGAGATTCATTTTCAGTCCTGATGGGTTGTCACCATATGTTGCTAGGTGTAACTGATAGATTTTGGGAGCAATTAAAATAATTTGGATAATCGATCATACTAGTTGTCTGAATCAAAAAAATTTTGATCCATCGAAAGGTGTTTCGATGATGTCGATGATAGAGATCGCAACGTATCCCATTACCATACAAAATTGAACCTAACTGGGTCACACAAATAAGGGTTTAGATCTAGATATTATCAATTGAACTAACCTGTTCAATTGATTTGAATAAGATTTAATTAAGTTCAAGGAAATCATGCTAGCACACGATTGAGCCTAATGTTCTCCTTCAACAATCATTAAAGCTTATCTCAACTGAGCCAAATGTATTTGGGCTCACTCAGGAACCTTTACTTGGTCTGACTAGAGCTTATCCAGCTCAAAAAAAGATTATCTTAATTTATGAGATAAATTTGAGACAACACCAGTCATTTTTCATCACCTACTAAATCTTGTCTTTGGACTTTGGTCAAATGTTGATCTTTGACACTTAGACACATGCCCATGTTTCATGCATCCATAGGAGAGAAGATGGGGCTTTGTCCCCCTACTAAAAAGTAGAAAGAGAGGGGGTGCATGCCTAAGGAGGCATGCGTCCCATGAGGATGATGCCTGGAGTCCCATACAGATGGGACTCCAGGTTGCTTCATGCTTTCAACTTGGGTGGTGCCAAAGAGTCCTCTTTGATCGGTCTTGGTGACACCTAAGGAGATTTGTGAGAGACTCTAATCTGATTGAATCGGATGATGTCAGCCCACCAATTAGATTTAGATCTAATTGCATAAAGAGCCTTGATTGGCCGGGATGATGTGGTACTGCATAGCACAGTAGGATCTATATAAACCCTATCTGCACCTAGGATTATGAGCTTCTACCCTTTGCCCATGACACAAAGCTTCTCTCCCTTCCTCTCCATGCCATCTTTAGGTCCTCTCTCTCCTATTCACGTCCAAGACTTTTTGGGCTCGAGTTTGGTGCGATCCAAGCAAGAGAAAGGTGACAGAAAAGGAAGAAGGCAGCACTGCTGCAAGAGACCACAGCTGATCTTCAAAAGATATTTTGAAGACCTTTAAGATTAGATCCAGATCAAATTTTTGGAGAACAGATTAAGAAGAAGAAGATCTCCAAATCTTGCCTGAGTGGATACCAATAGAGGCTAGACGGTTGCATGGATACATCCAGAACCTCAGGCAAACATCAGAATCATCATAGGGTAATAGGATTACCCATAACAAAGATATAGTTAAATTAGATTTAATTAATTTTATTTTATTAGATTGATAAAATTAAATCTAAAGAGTCTCAGATTTGATTTGGATCTAAGAGAAAAATTTTTAAAATTTTTCTCTTGATCAAATTAGATCTGAACGAACCTGACCCAAAAAATAGGATTTTTTTCCTTCAACTTATATCAAAGCCAGGTTCCATAATTAATTAGATCTAATTTTAATATAATTTTAATTTAATAATTAGATTATTTCATATGTCACATTAGATGTGATTAGATCTAAACTTAAAAATTAAAAAAATTAAATAATCTAGATCAAAGATATATGAGATGCATGACTAGACTAGGAACAGAATTATTCTATGTATAGTCTAGGATGATCATAAATTTAATTTAATTAATTATAATTTTTTGATCTATTTATTTATTATTTTTTGATATTATAAATATTATAATTAGATTTAAAAAATAAAAAATAAATTTATTTTATTTTATTCATATGAGATATGATAGATGCATGTTTAGATTAGTTATAGAATAGTTCTACAAAATTATCTAGAAAAAAATTAATTTGATATGATCAAATTTAAATTTTATTTTTTAGATATTTATGAGATAATTTAGATCTAAAAATATGCATGATATGATACATGAGATGTATGCAAAATATATTTTTGATTAGATCTAATTTGTATATATGAGATATATGATATAGATCTAAAACTAGTTTTGTAGTATTTATCATGTTCCTGATTAAGGCGTTCCTCCTTGGCCGTCGATCATAAGAATGAAGAAGGAATTTAAAGGCCCTCTCCTTCCATTCGATGGGGTGTTTCTTATGATGTGTAGGGGTGCTGCACGTTCATCCTTAATCAAAAAATCCAAAAACTTACTTTCTGCAAAACCCTAGATCCTGAAATCCTAGGATTTTATTGTGCATATTTTGTTTATGAACCCTACTTAATTAAAGAATTAAGATTATGAAATATTAATTAGATCTAAAATTGAGAATTTTAGATCTA
This sequence comes from Cocos nucifera, assembly GCA_006176705.1. Classification (NCBI taxonomy): domain Eukaryota; kingdom Viridiplantae; phylum Streptophyta; class Magnoliopsida; order Arecales; family Arecaceae; genus Cocos; species Cocos nucifera. The sequence goes on along the minus strand of QRFJ01007964.1, from coordinate 8,455 downwards.
AGACATATTCATAATACTGGGTTCGGGCTTGGGTAGCTCAATTAGGTCTAAGCGGTTGATCAAACCGAATCAAGAGTTGGTTAGATGGGATCAACAATGCTTAAATTGACCAGCCTAATAGGATTAAGTCTGGGTCAAGATCACATGAGTCATCGATCAAGCAAGACCTAATTAGGCTCAGAGGTTAGAGTCTGGATTGTAGGCTAACCCAATTGGTTCTGAGCTCAACAATTTGGTGTCTAAGGTAAGTTTGGCACATACGACCGACTGATTTTTAATTGGAGCTACTCGATCTCGAATGCATTCTTGTACGAGTTAATGGCATATCCCTTCCACCAATCTCACTTACCTGGCCATATTTGTTGACTCAGTTCTGATCTGAGGTGGTCAATAATCTGAGCTAACCCATGCCACTAGGTTAGTCATAATTGGTTATGACTATGTTAAGTCTAGTTTAATGAGACCTAAATCAAATCTTCTTAAGAAAAGATTAAGTCTAAGGTCATCCACCATTGTAGATATGCGGGCTCTTTCCAAGATTGATTATTCTCGGTTGGTCATAGTGGTTTAGTTGCACTGAAAAGATGGAACCATGTCTATTAGGCATTGGATGCTATGGACTGGAGGATGGATTGGGCTCAATATTTTAGATACGATGAGAGATCCAATTAGAAATCCAATCTGTGCAAATGGTGGGTCTGATGATAAGTGGTAAAAATATACTAATAAAAGTATTAAATTATAAAATAAATTAATTTATTTTTTAAAAAATTGATACTTTTATTAATCTTATATAGAAAAGAAGGCCACCAATATGAAGATCTTATTTTTTTTGATTTAGATGAAATAAATTTCAAGCAAAATGGACTTCAAATGAGCCTAAAATTGAATTTTAAAGGAAATAAAAAAAAAAAGTTGATCCGATTCAAATCGGTTCAGAAAAATTGGCTCAGCAGACCACCCGACCCGACCACTCTCAGATTGACCTACTGACGCCATGCTTACGCAGTGCTGACGTTAGCATTTTTCATGATGCATTGTGGACCACTATAAAGGGTATTTCAGGGATTTCATAGGGAGAAGCGCGCTCCGATTGACTGAAGAAAGAGATGGTCCATGCAACACTGGGCTCGTGCATGGTCTACAGAGAGCAATCTAGGAATTCTACCTAATCCAATGGATGCTGTTCATTAGAATTTGATCAAATGGCTGATAGTTGTGCGCTGACGAACGGCGGATGCAGCTCTCGATCGAGATCCAACAGTTGAGATTCATCCCGACTTTTAACTAAGAATCTAAAGCTCTCCTATGCATGATCTGATAGCCCAGATTCAATCTTTAAGGTCGATCCAATGGTCCAAATGAATTTTGACTTGATTTGAATTTTAAAATAATTTTTGAGTGATTTTTGGACTATTTGATCGGCATCCAACGGTCAGAATTAATCTAGAGCTCTTTTTGAGTTATTTTAAGAGTTTTAAATTCGATTTCAATGAGATTTTGACTAAAGACCACCTAGATTATTTAAAGGCCTACTGTTGTCGAAGAAAAGAAAAAAAGGTAGAGAGAAAAAAAATATAGAGGGTTTTAGGGAGAGAGTTTTAAGAGAGAGCTTGGGAATAGGGAATAATAGAGAGTTTTGATAGAGAGTTTTGAGAGAAAGAAGAGAAATGACTTTTATATTTTTTTCTTCTTCTGATAATCAAGACATCAATCAAGGAGCTTCTCTTCTTCTTCATCAAGTTTTTCACATCAAGAGCAATGGACAATCAATTTCAGCAATCATACAATCTAATTTCTTTATGCTTTTTATTTTATTTATTATTTTTAAACTTGTTATCATGAACTAATTTTTTTTTACTAAGGCTAAGGTGTAGCCACTCTTTTGATGCAATATTTAGTATGATTTATTTTAAATTTTAAATTTTATTCATGAGGAGTATATAAATCTGATCTTAATGCTTTTAGATTACTAGCCATCTTCTAATTGATCTGATGAACATAAATATTTCAGACCAAGTACATTTATATTATTGCTTCTGGATTATATACCTTGTATTATAAATTAAATTAGAATTCATATGCATGAAGGAATTTTAATGCACTTTGGATGCAGTGTATTTTAATTAGAGGATTTCACAAAACTTAATACATTAATATTTATTTAAATTATACCTGGACCAAAGGGTAATTAATAAATATTGATAGTTTGCTACGTCTAGACTAAAGGATAGTGAATAAACTAGAAGACTCCACCGTCATATGAAATAAAATTAATCTAATAACCTGAATATTGTATTGACTGAGTTGGTGAACCGATTACCTTAGTAACCCATTGCTCTTAAGTTTAAAATCCTAATAATTACACTCTCTCTATTTTCTTAAAATTTTTAATTATTTCTTTATTTTGTTCTTTAATTTCTTATTCTTATAAATCAGTCTTCTAAACAAAGCATAGGAAAGAGCTTTTCAGTACTTATTTTCCAATCCTCTAGGGATGATACTCTACTCATTTACTTTATTACTTGATCGACTGGTGCACTTGCCATAGCTATAGATTAGCATGCATCAAGTTTTTGGCATCGTTGTCGGGGATTGTGTCTAAAATAATATTAAAATTTTGATCCTAGCTTTACTTTAAAATTTTATTTTTAATTTTTTTCTTATTTTATTTTTTTTAAAAAAAAATTGTTCAGTGCATGACACGTACTGGACATAATAACTTACTATCTTTAGATCCAAAAATTGAAAGAACCATCAAAAGTCTGAAGGGAAATCCTGATTTCCCGGTCCAGGTTCGTCCAGATCTGATTAGATCAAGAGATATATTTCAAAAATTTTTCTCTTGATCTTAATCAGATCTTGATATGTTTCAGATCTGATTCTTATTATTTTAATAAATAAAATAAAATAAGATAAATTAAATCAAATTTAATTTACCTGATTTGGGTAATCCTATTACCCTGTAGATGATCCTGATTGCAGCGGAAGGTTCTGGATCTTAGCCACGCAAGCGCCTGGCCTCTACCGATATCCACTCGGGTTGGATCTGGAGAACCTCTTCTTCTCTATCACACCTCCAAAAATCAGATCTGGATCTGATCTGGAGGATCTTCAAAACTCTTTTGAAGATCTGCAGTCGTCCTTTTGCAGCAGCGCAGCCTTCTTGCTTTTGATCGCCTTTCCTTGATCTGAATCGCACCAAACCTAAGTCCAAAACACCTTTTGGACGTGGAGAGCAAGGGGAGAAGAAGCTATGGCATGGAGAAGGAGGGGAGAGGCAGCCTTGGGGCGTGGGGTTTCTAATTAGCATTGGAATTAGGGTTGGGCAGGGTCTTATTTATAGACCTCTTGTGATCCAACTCCTCTTCCTCTCAACCAATCACAACCCTTTGTGAAATCAGATCTAAATCTGATTGGTTGGAATAGAGACCCCTGGATTCCTCCTTAGAGGGCGCCTAAGACCAGTCAAACTGGATTCTTAGTAGAACTCTGATTGGAATCCAAAAAGGAGGATGGAGTCCTTGTCCAACAAGGACTCCAAGGCGCCTCCAACTTGGGCACACGCCACCCTTGGCGTGCGCCCTTCTCCTTGCCAGGTTCTGGTAGGGGGACAGGCCCCCACCAGCTCTCCAATAGGTGCATGACATGTGGTCAAAAGTCAAAGTGTCAATGGTCAACGTTTGACCAGTCAAAGGTAGACTTTTGACCAAAGTCAAAGAACAAGAAATGGCAGGTGACCAAAAATGGCAGGTAATGTCTTACAAATAAGACAACCCTATTCTGACTTGGACAACCTCCAGTCAGACCATATGAAGGCCTCTGATTGAGCACAAACTCCTTTGGCTCAGTCAGGACAACTTATTTATGATAGCAAAAGAAGAACGTTAGGTTCAATCGAGTGCTAGCACGATTTCCTTGAACCTAATTGAATCTCATTCAGATCAATTGAACTAGATCAGTTCAATTGATGATCACCAGATTCAAACCCTTGTTTGTGTGACCCAGTTAGGTTCAGTTCTGTATGGTAATGGGATATGTCATGATCTCTATCATAGACATCATCGAAACTCCTTTCGATGGATCAGAACTCTTCTGATTCGAACAGCTAGAATGATCGATCATCTAAATCATTCTAATTGCTCCCAAAATCCACCAGTGACACCTAGCAGTATATGGTGGCAACCCATCAGAGCTGAATGCGAACCTCTTGGTGCAGCTACCTGTGTGATTCAGTTCTTCTATCTTGAGCCCCGATCAGATTAGGGTTAAGGTGAACTCGTCAAACCCTAGTCTCTGTCATATGATGTAATCATTCGATTCAAGTCCAATGTGAAAATCTAAATAGAAACTCTTTCTATTATTTCACTCTACCATGGCCATGGATTTCTGGACTTGATTCTCATGATCATCATAGGGCTACTCCTCTACCACCGAGGTAGATAGATTCCATCTTGATGCAATCCAGTTCCTACAATGAACATGTCATAGCCAACATACACCTCAGGGTTCCATATGGCTAGGAGACCGAGTAATGGTGTAGTCAAACTATAACACCCTCAAGGTGAACTGCCGATGCATCTCAGGTCAAAGAACCAGACACACTACTGCAGCATCGAGTCAGTCATTGATGAGAAGGTAGACTCCCTAATGACTACTCGAGGTGGTCACGCTCAGTGCCCTCGTTCTCTAACGAGTACCTGTACTCTCGCTCCGGTGTCTCCACACCGTAGACTCAAGACTCATCTACTAAAGAGAAGCAATTGTACACCAACCTTCCGGATCAATCACCATCCTCGTGATGATCCTATGGTCGGGAGCATTTTATGAGTTAATAATGATTATTCATGTCTTAAATTTTTCAACTCTTGAAAATATGAATTATCATTACCATTAACTCAAAGGATGTATCACAGACACTAAATACACATATGTGATAGAAAATAACCCATTTTATTGATTATTAGTCAAAATTACAATTTTGCCCCTAGAAGTGTATTACAAGTGTCAGCCAATTCTGGCTTCTAGGGCACATATATCTAACAATCTCCCATTGTCCTAAAGTCCAATTGGCTACAAGTCTAAGATCCCATCTTTCTAAGGTGGGCTTCGACTTCACTGGTTGGCCCAACGGGTTTGTAGTGGGTTGCTCACATTATCTGTGGAGTTGATCTCTTGACCTCACGTAACCTTACTCAAGTAATCGCGATGAAGATGATATGCCCTCATGATGTGCTTGGATTCTTGGGTGAGACCTCGGCTCCTTAGCAAGGGCTTATGCGCCAATTATTGTCGCAGTAAAGAAGGAATGGAATCTGATTGCCATTACTCCAATTTTCTGCAGCAAACTTCTTGACCATAAAGAACGCTTCTTTGCAGCATCTGATGTCAGCTATATATTCTGCTTCATGGTGGAATTCTGCTATACAAGTTTGCTGAAACTCTTCCAGTTGATAGCTCCCATTGCACACAAACAGACTTCCAGATGTCGACTTTCGATCATTGCTATTTCGGACTATGAAGTCCGAGTCGTGTATGCACTGAACTTTGGAGTTTCTCATTACCAAAGACTCAACATCATATCCTTAGTTCTTCTCAAGTACTTAAAGGGATGCATTTCACAGTAGAGTCCAGTGTTCTTACCTGGATTTGACTGATATCTCATGCTGTGACACTCACAGCAATGGCTATTCATCGTCTAGCTGTAAAATGCATATCATGAGCCCTCCATTGCACGAACATAAGGGATATTGCTCATGCTTGTATTTCCTCAGGTCTGCGGCACCTTCTTGGAAAGATAATACATGTCTGAAGGGTATAATCCTCTTAGAGTTTTCCATACTAAACCTCTTAGTACTCCTCTATGTACTACTTCTGTGAAAGTCATAGCATCTCTATTCGGTATCCACTATATGAACAGTTAACTTCTAGAATATAAAGGATGCTCTCACCTAGGTCTTTCGATGGAGAATACCTTTGGACAACACATCTTACTGATGTCAATGGAATATACTTCCCAACTAAGGAGGATGTCAATCCACGTACAATACGAGGAGACAACAGCGCTCCACTGACAACCTTTTGAAAACACATGTTCCTCTTCATTTTTGATGAAAACAAATTTTGATCACATCATTGAACGAGTGTTCCAGCTCCGAGATGCTGCTTAAAGTCATTATGGACCTTTGCAGGCTTGCAAATTGTGATCTAGTACACTCGGATTGGAAACCTAGCGGTGTTCCATAGAGATATCTTTCCTTAAGATATCCATTTAGAATGCGTTTCTTGCAGTCCATTTGCCATCTTTCACAATCCGAAATAGGCTGTCAAAGCAACGCAATGTTCGGATGGATTTAAGCATAGCTCGGGGAAAAGGTATCCTGATAGTCAATGCCTTCACGTTGACTATTAACCTTTTGGCCACCTAGTCTAGCCTGTAATGTCTCCACATCCCATCTGCACCAATTTTCTCTGGAAGACTCCATTTAACCCATAGTAATATACTTCTGGTGGATTACCAAGTCCATGACTTGGTTTTGAGTGCACTCGAGTCGATCTCTGACTTCATTGCCTCAAGCCATTTTCGATCGATAATCTTGATATCGCCTCGTATTAGGTTTTGTGGATCATCACATGAGCACCATTACCTATGAGGAACATTTTCTCTACGTCCTCGAATAATACCTAAAGTATTTTCAGAGAGGAAACCTTTTTCCGATCTACGAGAGTGGAGAGGTAGTGATTTCATTTGGCTCAAACCTGTATTGGTTTCCACTTTGTCCTAGCTCGTTCTGCTTGTGGACTTTCTAATCAAGCTTCAATCTGCTTTCAATGCCACTATCTTGAGATAAACTGTTTTAAAGAATAGTGGCATGTCGACTTCACAATAACATTGTGGTCTTTCTGGAATGTAGAAATAGTATACCCTAATGACTCTTTAGGATAATCCTATGAATCGAGCTCTAAAGACCTAAACTCTTAACTTGCCGCGTTTGTTGTCTTTTTGAACATAAGCCGGAACACGCCCAAATTTTGAATGACTCAGACTTGTTCTATTCACCTCGTGCCATATCTCATACGGTGTGGTAGGAACGGTTTTAGAGGGAACCCATTCAGTAAATAGATTGAGTTAATAATGAAATGTTTCCCGCAAAGAAAATCTGGGATGTCTGTGAGCCATCATGGATGAACCATATCAATAGAGTCGATTCTCCGTTATTGAAACCCGTTGAAGTTGAGGTGTTCCTGGGGAGTCCATGAGACGACTAATGCATTTTCCTTAAATAGTCGTACGAATTACCGCTAAGGTATTACTCCTCGATCGTGAGCGAAATCCTTAATGGGTTTTCCAGTTTGTTTTTCTACTTCATAGTCTGAATCTTGAACTTTCAAAAGGCTTCAGACTTATGGTCTAATAAGATAACAATACCCATACCTAGACAGATCATCGGTAAAGGTAATGGAAGTAGAAAAATTACTGCTCTCTAGCCCGCACTCGAATGGGCTGCCACATCAGTATGTATAAGCAAGGAGATTGTGGCCCTCTCCCATGTCAAACAAAAGGGATTTTAGTCATTTTGCCTTGAAGACAAGAATTACACAAGATTGTCCGATATGATCAAAGTCATCGGACTCAATAGCCCTTTTTTCCAATTTGTTCTAAATCCTATCGTTCGCTATAAGACTAAACTTCAGTGCCATATACTTTCGTCGTTGGGACTATCCTAGGTCGTTTGGCATCCACGTTTTTGCTCGATGTAAGTTAAACGGTACATCAATATGCAACTGATAAGACATTTAACAAAAGGAAATCATTTGCATTTTATTCTTTCATAAAGAATGTCTACAATTGTATCCTTAAGAAGGTATTCAATAACGCTTCTTGTGCTAAGCATAGAAACAGAAATCATAATTCTGCAGCGCAGGCGACATAATAACAGTCTTTTTAAAACTAAGTCTAAACCAGATGGTAATCGCAGAGGTATTCTCCAGGCTACTGCACATCTCTTGCTCCATTACCGATGCTCAGGATCATGTCTTACCTTCAGCTTCCATGCTATCTCTAGGACCCGCATAGAAGTGCACAGATAGCACTAGACCAGAGTTCAACACCAACTGGTGCAGAAAAAACTGTAAGGTTAGACTCAATAACAAGCATACTCAAGAGGACCTTCCCTTCTTGTTCTTGTAGGGTGCCAGGTAAGTAGGCAGTTCTTAGATATATGTCCCTAGAAGCAGAAATTGGCTGACACTTGTAATAACACTTCTAGGGCAAAATTGTAATTTTGACTATAATTAATGAATGGTTATTTTCTATCAAACATGTGTATTTAGTGTCTGTGATACATCCTTTGAGTTAATGGTAAATGATAATTCATATTTTCAAGAGTTGAAATTTTAAGACATGAATAATCATTATTAACTCATAAACAGCTCCCGACCATAGGATCATCAA